>CAMOHE010053243.1:0-10277 GCA_946598075.1 Artocarpus hirsutus | reverse complement strand
AAAAAGTGTAAGAAAACTTCCAAATTAAAAAAATCCATGTTCTTTAATCAAATAAGTGATTTAATTCTTTTGTTTATTGTTTTGAATTGGTTATTTTAGTATAATAAAAGACCGTTTTTGTTTAAACCAGTAAAAAGACACATATGGGCTTTGCATGCAATATTAATCAAATCTCATGCGAAATTTACACAGACTTTTCACTTTTCAGTAATTCAATCTCAATTATATATATTAAATTCATAGGATTTTTATTTTTTATTGTTCAGGCAATAGAATCCCATGGAGACACGCACAATAATTATTCTTTGACAAGGAGCAAAACTGTTCCCCGATAAATAAAAATCACGAGTCCCTTTGTCCTTTAAAAAATAAAATATATTTCTTATATACGTTCGGTCTAATTGAGAGAAGAGTGGTAGTTCTGGTTGATAGGCGTTATTGCGTCCACTTTTAACCACGAGGAAAAAATTACGTGGCTGTTGATTATTGAGGGTACAATATTTATAATACACTATGTCGTATCCTAACTTGTATATAACGTATTTTGGGAATCAAAGTTTTTGTTCAAACATTGTATGCATGTGAGAATTTTATACTTAGCTCATTTTTACACTTTAACATGTGAGAGCTTTACAAAATTATTAGCTTAAAGCAAATCTTCCCAAACACGATATTTATATAAAACTCTGTAAATGAAATTAAAACAAGAAGTTAAAACAATAAAATTCAATACCTTTCTCTATGAGAGCTCAGATGCGACAATAATAGTCATTAACACCTTATCCTGGGCTATCATTTGTCCTTTATTAGGGTTAAGATTGTTTCTCTTTCGAGAAATTCTATTTACGCCCTTAACATTTCTAAAGGCACCCCAAAATAAAAATATTAACTTTAGAATTTAAAAACTATTATATTTCTCAAATATCCTTTACAATACAACCCCAACAAACAATCAGTATTAAAAAGCCAAGTCTCTATTCCTTATATTGTGCAAACAATCATCATATTTTTAGTAACTCAGTTTTTTTATTTCTTCTTTTAAATGATAGAGATTTTTTTTTTTTTTTGGTTGTTAATCTTAATAATACATTTTTATCTGTAGTAGACTAAAAGATTAAGAAAGCAAGCACTCTTGGCTTTGAAAATAATGGCGGTGATTTCGGATCACTACAAATGAATACCATTACTTGAAAACTTTTTGGATTATCACTTTCTTTTCCTCATATTCTAATATAAATAGCCTTACAGTAAAGATATAAGCATGAGTTATGACACTAGAAATTTTTTGAAATGAATAAGAATTTATAATATGATGTTATGGAGACCATTACTTGAAAGTTTCAAAGCATTTGATCTAAAGAAACCGCAGAAAAAACAGCCATTTCCCTCGATAGGGTCTTGATGGTGGAGATGTTACTAAAAAAAAAGGGAATCGATATGTATATGTATTCTTTTAGAATAAATATTTATATTTTCCATAATAAAGAGGTATTTGAAGAATATAATAGTTTTTATTTTTTTATTTTTAGATGATGATAGTTTTTAATATTAAAAGTACGTAATTTTAAATTTTAAATAACATTTTTATTTTGGGGTGTCATTAGCAACATAGGGGTGTGAATAAAGTTTCCTTATCTGGGCTTTAGCATTTCTTAAAAGTTCCTATATAATGCGCTACAGAAAATCCCTCTTTATCTTTATGCATGAATCCTCGGACGAATAACGTGGAATTAATAAAAGTGCAACTAGGGTTCGATCATCTCTGTTTGCACAACAAAAGAATACAAAAAAGGCGAGAGAGGAGAAAAAGCACACCAAAAAAAAAAAAAAAAGTAACGCTTCATATATTTTCTTCCACTAAAGTCCCAATCAAAACGAAACAAAAGTATGGTTTTCCTCATAAAGCACTTTTTCCCTTTTCCTTCATAGTGGAACACAACACTTATAACATGAATATATTTATAAGTCATATAAATATATGCGTACACGTATGAAGTTTTAACACAGACACGTATACATGTATGTACATATATATATATATATATATATATATATAGCATTTACTGGCTTGAAAGTACTCACATGGAGATGTGAAATTTATAGTTGAAGATAGGAGGGACAGCTATTAATGCACTGCATGAATCGAAACATAGCTTAAAGTAACAGCGTGTGGACACTGGCCACCGACAATTAGCTAGTGGCTTGCGTGCATTCTATTTTTTATTTTCAAATATGCTTTCACTTTTTTCTTTCTAAGGTTCAGTTAACCTTATTCCTCTTTTCTCTTTTGCCAACTTAGTGAGTAAGACATCCTTAAAAAAAAAAAAACCTTATCAAGTAAGACTGATTGAACTCTATTCCGATTAATTAGAGTTAAGAAAGTTGGTTTACCTTTAGGCGTTCTGTATTAAATTATAGGTTTGCGACTTTTTTCTTACCATGGGCACTAGATCACTCAAGACACTGAGAGTTGAGACTGACCACACAGCTGTCTTCAAGAGGCTTTAATATTAGTCGTTTATTTCCTGTTTTCCTTTTCTTTTCTCGTTGTATTCTATTTACTTGCCCCATATATATATATATATATATATATATATATATATATATGTAAAGAGTTTAGTTATGTCTTCACTCTAAAAAAACCATAATTCCATTCGAAAGTTGAAATTTATATCTATATATATTTCCATTTAATAAAAAATTATCTTCGACTTTTTTTTTTCAACAATCCTCGTACCAATATATTTAACTATGTAATTCTATAGTTATGCTATAAATCTTTAATAAAAATTACATATAAAAAAATAAAAGATAGAATCGATGATGGAAATTCAACTTAGTTTAACAAAGGACCTACATAAATAAAAACTAAGAAGAAGATTCACAAATAAAGATCCCTATGAATTAACGAGGGATTTTAGAACTATACATTACAAGCGCATATCCGTATAAATTATCCAGTAATAAAATTAAGAGATTTCCCAAGTTAAAAATAAATACATATATATAAAATCAAAACTACTACTTAAGGTTCCTATAGAAAATGTCTTTGTCTAGTAAAGTCACTTTAGCCAAAACGAGAACCTTGCAGCAAGGGAAATTTTCGTTGTCTGGTAATGTCTAGTATATATATATATATATTTTTGGCTAAAATAGTAGTGTCTAATAATTTGATTATTCACAAATCACTTCTAAATAACCCACCAACGTCAAGTGGGACAAACTTTCCTGGCATAAAGCGATTAAAATAAGCAAAAAACGACAGTTTAATGTAATCAAAAATTGGAATGGCTAGGGTTGGATGGCCTTTACGACAACAATTGGAGTAGGCGTCATTATAATATTTTATGAATTAAACGTCAACGATTGCTTAAGAAATGTTAATTGCAGATAAAAAAATCTTGTATACAATCATAAATAATATAATAAACTAAAAAGTTTTTCTTTTAATGACCAGTTTTAATTAATTGATATTAGTGTGTAAAATATGATTAATTAGTGTGTGATTTAGAAATTAATTGTTGTTATTAAAATAACTATTTTCCATGTATTAAAAGGATAAATTTTATAAATTTTCCCCAAACTTTGGCACATGTGTTAATATACCCTGTGAACTTCAAAATATTCCTGTTTAATCCTATGATCTATGTTCTGTCTCTAAATTCTCCCCTTTCCGTTTGTATTCCGTCAATTTTTAGAGGGAAATGTTGAGTGGATTATTTATTTGCTGATTAGTTATAATGTTTTGATTTTATTGGATGCCTTTTATCTCCTAAAAGACCCAAAACAAAAACTACAATATGTTGTACCTTGAAGAAAAGAAACGTGCCATCTTTTTTGTTCATTTACTTCTGTAACCGTTCTTTTTTGTTCATTTACTTCTGCAACCTTCCATGAAAATAAATGAAAGATCTAGAATCTATAATTGGACAATCCTCCTTATGTACCAATCCAAAGTCTTTAAAGAATCCTCTTTTTACAAGCCCAATTAAAGCATTGAGTTAGCCGGTGAAAGAAAAATGTAGCCCACATGCTTAAAGTCCAACAAATGGAATGATCTAGATGAGGCTGATGATTGAAAGTTTGTTGTTTTTTTTTTTTTTTTTTTTTTTTTTTTTTTTTTTGCCGTGAGTTGGAGTTCACTAGAAATGTATGGCCTTCGTTTAAAGAATTAGGCTAGCGGCTGTTTTTAATTTGCAGTTGTTTATTTATGTGGTGCTGAATAGCTTAGCTCAAGTATAAATACCCATGTAGTCTTTGGGTATGGCATCGGCAAGAAGAAGAAAAACAAGAAGCAAAGCTTCTTCGAGTGTTTGAATGAGGAAAGTCTTGAGAGAGTTGCCAAGAAGAAGAGTAAGAGTGGTGTGAGAAATTGTAAGAGTGTTGTATAATTGTAAGTGTTTGTCTTTCGTAATAAAATTACAAGCTTTTATTCTAACAAAGTGGTACAGAGCTTAGGTTATGAGGTCTCTTGAAATTCTAAATTACTATGTAAATACAGCTCTGATAAATCTTCCACATCAAAAAGATTTATTGAGATTGAGAGCATAGGAAATTCGCTCCAAACATATCACCATAGCATATCAAATCGAAGAGTGTGACAAAACAAGCACATAGCTGCAAAAATCAGCTAGATTAGGGTCTGAACATGCCCGAATAAGCCATTGAAAGTTTCAACCCAATGTTAACCGTTGACCGTGTTGACCGTTGACCAAGTGTTGACCAAAAAATTGACGTTTTGACTCGAGCCCTCTAGAGGTTTTTTGGCAATCTAGATCCATCCGTGGAGTGGAAATTTTCAAATTCTCACTCTATTAAGAGTTATGGCTACCAGAGATATAGCGTCCTTTCAAGTTCCACCATTCAAAGAGAGCAATTTCAACAATTGGAGTATCAAGATAAAGGCAATATTTGGAACACATGACGCTTGGGAGGTCGTATAGAGAAAGGCTACGAAGTGCTAAAGGACGAATCGACACTATCCTCATCACAAAAGAATAATTTGAAGGACTTAAGAAGGAGGGACAAGAAGGCTCTCTTCCTCATCTGCCAATCTTTAAATGATGATGATTTTGAAAAAATCTTATGTTGTATCCACCAAGCAAGCATGAGAGAAGCTCTAAGTCTTATTTAACGGAGGAAAAAATAGTTAAGAAGGTGCGACTTCAAACTTTAAGAGGAGAGTTTGAAGCGTTGCATATGGAAGAAAGGGAATTAGTTTCTGACTATTTTTCTAGAGTTTTAGCCATTACCAATCAACTAAAGAGAATGATGAGAAGCTAGAAGATGTGGCTATCATGGAGAAGATTGTTCGATCGTTAGATTCGAAGTTCGATAGTATGATAACTATCATTGAAAAAACTAAAGATTTAACAACCATGACGATTGAGCAACTTTTAGGTTCATTGCAAGCCCATGAAGAAAAGAAGAAGAAGAAGAAGAGGAGGAGGAAAAAGAAAAAAGGGAATGTTGATCAACTCCTCAAGACAGAAGTCCAACCAATGAAGAACGAAGAAAGTTTCAACAATAATAGAAGCCAACATGGAAGAGGTTGTGACCAAGGACAAGGCCTTGGTCGTGGACAAGATTGGGGTCCAAACAACAACTTCAATAATTCCAACAACAACATCAATTATGAGAGAGGTGAAAGCTCCACAAGAGGTCATGGTAGAGGACATACAAACTAGAGGTACAATAAATCTCAAGTTAAATGCTACAACTGTGACAAGTTTGGTCATTATGCTAGAGAATATAGAGCACAAAAAAATAGAGTTAATGAAAAAGTTAATTTTGTGGAGAACACAAACAAAGGAGGCAGTACTTTAGTACTCATATGTAACGACAATTGTGAAGGTTAAGACGATACGTGGTATCTTGACATTGGTGCTAGTAGTCAAATGTGCGAGAAATGATCAATGTTCATGTTGATGAATCAGTCAGCGGGAATGCCTCTTTCGGCAATGATTCCAAGGTAGCAATAAAAGGAAAAGGTGAAACCTTTGTCTGCTTGAAAGATGGGAGATATTAGCTTATTTCAAATTATTATAATATCCCTGCCATGAAAAAAAATATTTTGAGTTTAAGACAACTCGTAGAGAAAGGTTATGATATTCACTTAAAGGATAACAGCCTTTCTATAAGAGATAATATGAGTAACTTAATTGCTAGGGTACCCATGTCATGAAATAGAATGTTCCTACTCAACATTCAAATTGATATGGCGAAGTGTCTTAAGGCATGCTACAAAGATTCATCATGGCTATTGTGAAACAAAGCTAAAACGAGAATCTTGATAATGTATGCATTAGTTGATCAAACCAAGTGTATCCCATACAACTGGCCGTTCCCAAAGATTAATGATTTAGAAATTTGAGCCTCATATATTGGTACTTTTGCATCGGTTTGATTTTTACATGTTTTCTTGACATGAAATGCTTGAAAATATGCTTTCAAATGTGTTTAAAAGTTGTGAACCAACACCTATGAATTTTATAAGTATTTTTTATGCTTCAAACTCAATGTTTGGTACCGACATACTAAGGAATCATGAATGGTGTATTATGCAGGTTTCGGTTAGTTTTATTCCTTATTTATAATAGTAATGAGATAATGTTTTGCCAAGGTTAGTCACTGCCTTGAGAAGCTTACATGTTATAGAGTCGTTTGGAATTGCAAGGAATGTTACGGAAAGTTAATTGCCAAAAGCTAGAATTTCTATATCCTCTCCTTCTTAACCATGATTTAAAGATTATTTGGCCTTGAACTTACTTCTTAAAAAGTTTTTAAAAATTGGATTATAAATTATTTTCAAATGTTTAGAAAATATGAACTCACTATTTGGCCTTATAAAACATATTCTTAAAGTGTCTTTCTTTCAGGAATTGACTTATTAATTGTCTTATTTTCAAAAGTTTTGAAAATAGGATTTCAAGGGAACTTGATAAATAAAAGTTCAATATCTCATGATAAGATTTTTCTGAGTAAGAAAGTGTTTGAAATAGTTTTCAAACACTAACCAGTGTGAGATTCTTCAGTTAATTGAGTTTTTATATACATGAAGCCTTCAGAGTTAGGTCGCGCAGAGGGTGACCTAGGGCCGAGTCCACAGAACCCATAGGGGCCATTTCGGTGGTGATTCTAAGCCTTGCAAATGAGTAAGTACTCTATTATGATTTTTAGTAAATCATATCATGTGGTATGATAACTTCCCATGTTTCTTTCTTTTATGATTATTGCAAAAGTAAGGTTAAACGATTTTGATTTCTTGATAAATCATATAGTGCAATTCGGTAAGCGTGCTTTATATTTATTATTCTATTTCTATAAGTTTCACCTATTATTTTAATGTTGGTTTTCAAAGATAATCTTGTTGAGACTTTTGCTCATTTACTTTCGTTTGTGTGTTTTATTTTAAACCCCCCCAGGACAGTACCATACGTGAAGCTAAAATGGTGATGATTATATTCGTTAGTTGCGTTCATACAGTTTCTATGTGAAGCTTATGGTTACATGATTGGTTATCGGTACGTTTAGTGCTGCGTTATTGGTTTTGTTGTTCATGTTTTTTAGTTGCTGTGTGTTTGTGTATAAACTGTATCAATCGACCCTGTCTCTGTAACTGTTTTTGTATCAACTGAAATTTTAAGTGGACTATTACAAGTTTTATTACATTTTGAGACTCCGGAGCATATATGCTACTATTTATCTTCCGGTTATATCCACGTATGTTGTTTGAAATTAATTAATCCCTTACTTTTAATTGCTTTTAACTTTTAACCCTTCTTCAACGTCAAATTTATATGGTCAAATCTGTTACTTAATTACTTAATTATAAGTCTTACATATGGAAGATTTTAGTCAATCGTGCAAAAAATTGACGACAAATTCGCTTAAGGGCATTTTGAAAGAGCGGAAAATTTATTTTGCATCGAGCTCAATTTTGTCTTCTTTATAGAGTTACATGCATGCTAAGCGAAAAAGTGCAAATTAAAAAAAAAAATCAATTTTCTTTGACCGAATCAGTGACTTAATTCTTTTGTTTAGTGCAATGAATTGTTTATTTTAATAAATAAAAGACCGTCTTTATTTAAAAAAAATATATATGTATAATAATTATAAAATCTCATGCGACATGTACAAGATTGTTCACTTTCCCCTAATTCGTTCCCACTTATATTAATTTCATAGGATTTTTTTTTTTTTTAGTTGTTAAGGCAATGGAATCTCATGGAGGTACACGCATTAATCATGCCATGCTTTGACATGTGGCAAAACTGTCCCCCAAGAAATAAAACATACGAGTCCCTTTGTTCTTTAAAAAAGAAAGGATTGGTTACAAAAACTCTCCTCAATTATAGCTCTTATGATATTATATCTGTTGAACTTTAAAATATAATATTTGTTCTCTTTTAACTTTTAAAATGCAATATTTGTTCCTTTGATTTATGAAATATTAACAAAAAAACTCATCGAATTATGATTTTGACCATAAATCACACACTATTACGTAAATAATAAAATTATTGAACAGTTTAATGAATCATTAGATTGTTAACTTATCTCGACGCAGTCATATGAAAGTAAAATAAAAGATTATTTGTTTAAAAAAATTTTAAGGTTTTTCAATTTACATTTTTATAATTAAAATTAGCTTTAGACATGATAGAGTTATTAATATTCTAATATTATTTATCAAATCTTAATTATGTATCAAGTTTTATTTAAAAATTTTAACAAAAGGAGATTTTTTGTTGATATTTCATAGCTTAGGAGAACATATATTACGTTTTGAAATTCGAAGACATAATGTTATAAAGGTTATAACTGAGTGAGAATCTTTGTAATTAATCTAAAAAGAAAATATATTTCAGATATATGTTTGGTCTAATTAAAGAGAGAATAGTGGTAGTACCTGGTTGAGGGGCGTTATTGGTGGCATCCACTTTTAACCCAGGAAATTTGATAAAAGAGCCACCTAAAAAAATTTAATTAGAGAAATGACCTCTTTGTTTTTTTACACTAAAAATCAAGCCTCTTGGGTAGGAAAACTGCTCCCAAAACCTCAGCAAAATAAAAATAAAAACTGGAGTAAGGAAAGAAACCTCAATAGGATGAAAAAAAAATTGGAGCAGTTTTCCTGCTCAAAAAACTTAATTTTTGGTGTAGAAAAAAAGAGCTCATTTCTCAAAAAAAAAAAAAAAAATTCGGTGGCTCATTTATCCAAATTTCCCCTTTTTACCGCAAGGAAAAAATTAAGTGGCTGTTGATTTGAAGGGTGTAGAATTTATAAAATAGACTATGTGGTATCCTAAGTTATAATGTGTCTAAAAACTAAACCTTTTGTTGAAACACTACATGCATGAGCATATAAGACTTTTATATTGTAGCTCATTTTTGTTTTATACTTTAGCATATGAGAGTTTTACAAAATCATTGGCTTGAACCAATCTTCCTAAACACAATATTAATCTAAAAATCTGTAAATGAAAATAAAATAAGGGCATATTTGACGTATCGTATTGTATTGTATTATATATAGAAAATACAATGCAATACAATACAATATAATACGATGTGTCAAACAAGTCTTAAAAAGTTAAAACAGTAATTTTTAATACCTTTAGTTATGGGAGCTCAGACAACAATAATAGCCATAACAACCTTCCTGGGCTATCCTTCGTCCTATATTAAGGTTAAAAATTGTATCTTTTCCTCTCCTTTAAGCTTCAGATCTTCTTTCGGTTTATTATTTGGCTCCACGGGTGGGTGTTTCATCTCAATGTTGTTGATGATTTTTCAGGGAAAAAAAGAAGAAGAGAATTTACTGTTACTTTTTTCGGTGAGGAACTACTGTTTTGTATTTCTTACTTAAAGATGGGCGACAGGATTCCTTTATTAAAGTTATATTGGATTAAACTATTAAATTGGGCGGTTGGTTAGATCTCATATAAAATACCAGAAAAGGACGTCACACGATCCTTTACCTGTGACAATTTATTGCAACCTGTACCGTAGTGGTTATTAAATAAATAAACACTTAATTTCCTATCAATAATTCAATGGAAGTAAAATTTTACAAGAGTTCTAAAGTTTGAGAACCATATTGTTACAAGACTTATAGCCGAGGGAGAATTTTGCATTTTATGTGACATTTTCCATCAACTATTTGATGGAAGGTGTAAATTAGCAAAAGTAAATTATAAGATTATATGGACGCCATTAATCTCGTTAAATTACTTGATGCAGTTTGGTATCTAAAATCATCAGAAGCTTCAAGG
>CAMOHE010053242.1:49795-82813 GCA_946598075.1 Artocarpus hirsutus | reverse complement strand
AAGCTCAACAAGATGTTTCGACGTACGACAAGTACGTGACCAATGTCCTTTCATGCCTCACCAGTAGCATACATTTTTTGAATTTTTTGAATCTTTTTGTTGCACACCTTTTCCTTTGTCTCCATTATTCTCCCTCTTCTGGACGTGAGAATTGTTATTATCACGATTGTGATAGGTATTCCAACCTCAATCGTGACCGAGGCCATGACCACAGCTACGACCACGACCATGACCTCATCCACTCCCAAAATTGTTAGATGTTGTTGCATTCACTTCAGGAAATTGAGCAGAACTAGTTGGAAGAGATCCATGATTTTTCATTAATAGCTCGTTATTTTGTTCAGTCACAAGAAGGCATGAAATCAGTTCAAAGTATTTTTTAAAACCTTTTTCTCTATATTGCTGCTGCAGGAGCACATTCGAGGCATGAAAAGTGGAGAATGTTTTCTCTAGCATATCTTCATCAGTAATATTTTCTCCGCATAATTTTAATTAAGAACTAATTTTAAATATTGCAGAGTTATACTCGCTTACTGATTTCAAATCTTGCAAATGCCAATGCATCCAATCATAATGAGCTTTTGGAAGAATAACAGTATTTTAGTGGTCATATCTTTCTTTTAAATTTTTTCAAAGGTCAAGTGGATCTTTTACAGTAAGATATTCAGTTTTTAATCCTTGATGAAGATGGTGACGAAGGAAAATCATTGCTTTGGCACGGTTTTGTAATGATTCTTGATTTCCTTCTTTGATTGTGTCTCCAAGACCCAAAGCATCCAAATGAATTTAAGCATCAAGTATCCACGCTAGACAGTTCTTGCCCATAATATCAAGGGCTACAAATTCCAACTTGGTAAGATTTGCCATGGTAAATACTATAACAAAAATATTAATCAAATTAGAAGATAAAAAAAAATATCAATAAACAATCAGTAAATTGTATATACATTGTTTAATGAATAACAATAAACATTTGTTTATAGTAGTTGAATCGCAATAGTTCATATATTTAAAATGTTTATATATTTAACAAATAAGCGATAATTTTTTTATATTACTTATTAAATTTATGTACTTGATAATTTTTATGTTTATTTTGTTTATGTGATAATATATCTCATTCTTGTGGGGGCATTGGTTTAGTATGTCATTTACGGTTATGCATGTAAGTGCACTAGGTATGCAACCACACGGAAATATGTAATGTACCGTGCCATCTCCATGTTCACATGCAAAATGGCCTATTACTTTTGTTGTGTCAAGTGAAAAGTAAAGCAACTCACCTTTTTTATGAAGAAGAGCCTCCGCTTTCCAAAGTTTGTATGCTCTTATGAATAATGTATTTACTATCGATGACTCTCACTTTCTTCGTGCTGATAATGTGTTGTGAAATAAAAAAGACAAAACAAAATAATATAGTATAGAAGTAAAGAAGATCACAAGAGAATGAGAGAATGATATATATTTCTTTTCTTCTATTTTACATGCCTCTCAAAGCCTTTATTTATAGGCCAAAGATGTCCATAGGTTACAATAGGCTTAATAGTGCTGTAAATGGAGAAAATAATTATGAATAAATTATAACAAATAGAAGTTATGAAATTTGTGAAGCCTTAGGGGTTACGAGACTTAAAGACTTTGGGGGTTATGGACATCCATCATAATATCATATTCATAACATTTCTTTAGTTTTAAATGGCTCACTTGGCTTTGTTGTTGTCCCATTAATGAGATTGTAATGTTGCTGCTACTGGATATAGGCTGAGTTTGTTAATTCGACTGGCTAAATTTGTAAATATATCGTAAGATTGAGGGTTGGTTTCATTTAGAGCTAATCACATAACAAATCTAGGTAAAAGTAACACTTTTACATTACCAGCCTTTTTTAAATTTGCACATTCTGCATTTTTTTTGCAAAATTATAACTGAAATCCACGGATACGCATACGAAATGAGGCCATTCACCGAAATTGCTGTAGATAATAGTTTAAATGCGTTACCTAATATTTGAATAGAATGTTACTTTTTGCTCCTTTGCTTAATAGTACCTCCCCTCATTCTTTCTCCAAATCTAAAAACAATTTTAATTTCACATTTGGGTTTTGTTATTAGTTATTCTCATCTTACTCAGTATACCAACTGGATTATTAGAGCGAGCTACAAATTTAGAATGGCAAGTTCCAAAATCTCCTTTGCCGGTGAAATTAATATGGCAAATGGCAATTTCAGATTAATAAAAATCAAATAACCTCATCTCAAACTTCCATACAACCAAATCAAACGCCCTAATCTCTAATACACAGATGTCTCCACCTTGAACAAAAAATAAAGAAGCATATTCAATTTTGACATAATGCTTCCAACAACTGGGCACTCCTTTTTTTTCCCCCTAAACCACTGGCTACTGCTTCTAGCAAGGTAGCATTCATTTGCTTGAGTGGCAAGTGATCAAATCTCAAGGGGACGAGTAACTCTGATTTCTAACCTTTTTTTTTGTTTTTCAAATTAGTGATCTTAAAACCTAAGTAACGAAAAAAAAAAAAGTGATCTTAAAATTATTCAGTGGACTTTGAAATTGCTCTTAAAATAATATATATATATATATATATGTATATTTAATATAAATCAACTTTAGGCTAAAAAAGTAGAGATTTAGAGAGACTCCTAGGATTAGCTCTTTTTCTATTTCTAGCATTGCCAACTTATCATCTGCTTCCTCGGCAGCCAAAAAGCGCAACATGATGAGGTTCACAATCACAAGAGTTCCTCTTTGTAGAGTTTCTCCACTTTGCTCCAAAGCTCTCTCTCCATTCTTTCCCATCTCTCTCTCTTCTCCCGTCTCATCCGTCCCTCTTCCATGTTGTCGTTCTCTTACTCTTAGCTCCTTCACAACCTCGTCGAAGATGAACGAAACCCGTTGGAAGCCCATGTGTTTGTACTACACCCAAGGAAAGTGCGCCATGGTATGGTAAAACTTGTTCAACCCAACAAAATTTTCAAAGTTTCAAACACCCTTTTGTTTTGTTTCATAGATCCCTTATTAGTTTTCTTTCTTGTCGTTTCGGTTTTAAAGGTGCTTGTTTTGCTTGTGGGCATTTTCTTTTATGCACATAATCTATTTGATTAAATGTCTAAACCAAAGGAGAGAAGATCAATGAGGAAAAACAGAGAGAAAGAGTAGGAATATGAAGTAAGAGCGCCAATGCAATGCCAAATTTTTATGCTAATGCCAATATGATGCTACACTTAATATTAAGTTTGGCATATCCTTTTCCTTTATTAATCATAGATTGTTATTTTTCAATTATTTAATAATTAAAGATTATCTTCTTACAAATTTCAAAGCTTAGAACTTATAATATGAAAAATAGATATAGTAATTGAAATAATATCATGAGCACAAGATAGAGTGACATATCAAGTATGTCCGTTTTATACCTTTTTTTTTGCCAAATATCTCATTGACGTTAACATTTGCACCGGAGATGATCCAATAGTGGTGACGCACAAAGTCTATGAGCTTGTAATGTCAATTCAAGACATTATAAGATTTCTGATTGTTGTCGTTGTTGTTGTGATCTAACATGTGCCTATGGACTCCTTTGATTTGCTAAACCTCCCATTTCATTTATTCTTTCCTGGAAAATGGTTTCATTTTTTAGTCCTTTTACTCAGGTATGAAGTTTTTTAGTGTGTTAGTTGTACTTTATAGAAACTGTATAGGAAGTTAGAGGGGTGTTTCATCCATAAAAACAGTTGTCCTTGTCATATAACTAAAGCATATCTCAACTCCTCCTTGTAGATGGATGATCCTGTGCACCTGGAGAAGTTCAACCATAACTGCTCCTGGGATCTTCAAGTTGATGCTTCCAAGTTAAATAGAATCTGCTCTCAAAACTTGGATTTCTTTCTTGTGCTGGATTTGGAGGGCAAGGTTGAAATTCTCGAGTTCCCAGTTTTGATGATTGATGCCAAAACTATGGAAGTAGTCGACTTTTTCCATAGGTTCACTATGTTTTCTTATTTATTGCTCATTCCAATGTAGCTTCATTTATTTATTTTTTGGGATTATTCTCACACTTGCACCAACTTTAGGGTCCCACTTTGCCTTTTAAGCTTTAAAAACTGTTATTTTGCTCCCTAAATTGTGAGATAGTCCCACTTAATCCCCTTTGCTCAAATTTTTGTTAAATAGACAGAAAAGAGGGCTTAAGTGAGGTCATGTGGTCGTTTACTGTTCGTTTCCAATATTAACTCTAACAGAAGGACTAAAGTGAGACTAATTCCCCCTCTTTTTTTCCACCAGTTTTAGACGATAATTCTAAGAGGAGTTCAAGTGGGACTAATTCAAAATTCATGGAGTAAAGTGGGAGTTTTTAAAGTTGAGGGGGGCAAAGTGGAAAGTGAAAATGACCCACAAATTCAGGAGGCACAATTTGGTAGATACTATTTTTATTTTATTTTATTTTATTTTTCTGCTGTGTTTGGTTGTGTTTTGTTTTCTTAACGGATGAGTTGTTTTGTAGGTGTTTCCCACTTTTTCTGTTGTCACACTTTCATTAGTTTCACTACTATTTTTTAACTACTATTTTTTATGTCCTTATTCACTTTCAGATTTGTGAGGCCCTCAGGAATGACTGAACAAAGAATAAATGAGTATGTTGAAGGAAAATATGGAAAATTTGGAGTCCATCGGTATGACGCTTAGCTCAACCTCGTTTCTTTTTACAACATGACCAACAGCCAATGACAATTACAATGACCTAAATTTATTGCCGTTCTATGTATTCTTGGATTCCGGGTTCCATGGATCCATGGCATAAGTTGTCATTTACTGAAATTGGCTTTAGTTTTCACGCATGCTTCTACAACAAGATTAATGTGACATTGTCAAAAAGTGCAGTGTCTGGCATGATACAGCTATACCATTTAAGGACCTTCTTCAGCAATTTGAAGTCTGGTTGACTCAGCATCGCTTGTGGGAGAAACATACAGGCCAGTCACTAAACAGAGCTGCATTTGTAACTTGGTCAGTTTGATTATTCTTATTCTCATCCATACTAAGTGTATTCTGCAAATTCTAGGGTATCTACTAAAGTACTCCCAGCGTATTTTTTGAATTCTTTATCATAGTACACAATCGGGTTGAAAATTTAGAGGACTTGTGAAAAGTTGCTGAATTTGGTTTTAAATTGTGTCAGTGGAAACTGGGATTTGAAGACAAAGGTCCCTCAGCAATGCAAAGTGTCAAAGACGAAGCTTCCATTATATTTTATGGAATGGATCAATCTCAAAGATGTGTACCTTAATTTTTACAAGAGGAGGGTTAGTACATATTGTTAATTTCTTGCTATTTAAATTTCGTTGTTGTAATTTTGCTGTCTAGACTGCATTATTTACTGAGATTAAACGTAAAGACGGCCACTGGAGAAATACTTGATAAATGTACTTGACTGCGTGCGGAACAAAGTTGTCATTGATGTTGAAGTTTTCTTAACTAACAGAATTAGAGACAAATCTAATATGTCCATGATGTTAGCTACCCTATGATGTGAATTTAACACCTTCTAACTTTGGTCTTGAACAGCAGTTAAAAAGTAAACCTCATGTTTTTATCCGATTTTGGTTCTGTTTCTGTTTGTGAGATGCTTGCTTTGCTGCGGATGACAGGCCACAGGGATGGTGACGATGATGAGAGAACTCGATATACCTTTAGTGGGAAGCCACCATCTTGGCTTTGATGACACGAAGAACATCTCAAGAGTGTTGCAACGCATGCTTGCGGACGGCGCACTTATTCGAATCACCGCGAGGAGAAAGCCAGAGTATCCTAATGATGTGGAATTTTTGTTCAAGAATAGAATAAAGTAGCTGTTTCTGGATTTCTGTTTTTCTTTACTAGTTGTTAACTTCTTTGTAATATAAATACCAAAATAGATTCAATTCCTCTCTCTTACTCCAGCCCCTTCTCAAAGCAGAGCTGGTAAATTTGGATGGAAAAAGGGTTGCAAAATTGCTTTCTTTCTCAACAATTGATAGATGCTAAAGTTGGCTCGTCTTATTAGCAAAGTGTGTATATATGGATTTGTTTTCAATGGTTACGTTTTCAATGGTTACGTTTCTAGTAAGAGTATATTTAATAACAATTGATGATGTGACATGGACATATCATTAACTATTATAATTTTTTTTGGACAACTACCTAATAATTATAACTATTTGATTCATATCACACAGTTAATAATAACAATACGTATTGAAAATGTAACCATTAAAATCACACATACACATGAGAATGAACATATGATTAAATCGGAAGGTTGTAATTAATTGAATAGTTGGCAAAAAAACAATTAATGAATGATTTTTTATCACGTTACATCATTAATTGTTTTTAAAGTATATCTAACCATTGAAAACAAATTTATATTGTTAGTGCTCTCTCTGGGAGTGCTCCTTGGTTTGCCTCTTTTGCGTGTGTGGGTTTCGTAGATCATTTGCATAATGGGTGACCTAGTTGGGAGATGGAAGTCACTGGCGTTGTGAAATTGCTGGGGGAGTTTTTGATTCGGGAGGCTTCAGATGAGGTCTTCCTGTTTCTCTTTGGCAACGAAAAGGAACGACTACGGATTCTCAATATGGAACCATGGATTTTTGACAAATTCCTGGTGGTTTTGAAGGAGGTCAATGGACATGATGTGTTTTAGAATCATTTTGGTATATAGAATGTTAGTTTAGTTTGAAATTAATTAAAACTGTAAATATAATGACTGGTAATTTTATTTTATCTTAATATATTTTATAGTGTGTTTTAAGTTTGTAAATATATTCTATAATATTTTTAATAATTTCTAATAATATTTTTGTCTTAAAAATTAAATCTGTGTCAAACTAAATGAGCTTAGAATTTTAGAAGTTTGTAATTATCTTTAGTGTGATTTAATGTAAAATAAATAATATTAAAATTAATGTTGAAATATTGCTTATTTATTACATTGAGTTTTTACTGCATTATAAATATGAAATGACACAGTAAATACTTAGTCATACTTGATTTATTGTCAATATAGGATGGCATAATAGATTCTTCAACCAACTAATAAATAATTATAAAAACTAAAATATGTTTAAGTTAATTTCCAGAATGGAACCTTTGAACCTTAGCATTGTTAAAATTACTATTTTATCACTTTTAATTTGGTAGTGTTGTTATTACTAAAGTTATTTTGAATTAATCGCACTTATTGTCAAAATTTCATTTCTAAATTAGCTGCATTTCTTGTTATTAAAGTTCCAAAATAACAAAATTTTAAAAATGAAAAAGACCATAAAAATGTGTACATATTGTAAGTTTTTGTAAATAATAAATATTAATCCTTATATTTTTCAGCTTAAAAATAAATAAATAAATAAATAATATAAAAAATATACTAGACCTTAGTAATATTCTTTCTATGTGGGTTCGATCTCAGATTTAGTAAGTGTTATTACTTGGACAACCTTATATTTGGGGTTATATCGGATTGCACTTTTTAAGACCAAACTAGGTCTAAAACTAGAAATTAGTTAAAAAGAGTAGATGGATCCCCCACTTTTTACCAATTACTTGTAGACGAAGCCTATTATATGTTGTAAGATAGAGTCGAGTATATTTATTGAAGAATAAATAGTTTTGAAACCAATTTAGATTGGGTGAAAAATTCAAACTTTTTGGAACCTTGGCCTAACACTCAATCTGAAATTCTTGAGTCAACCTTTGAACTGCAAAATGCATTAGATAATTCAAATAGGGAGAGTTTGGAAACCCGAAGAAAATATTTGGAATTCATGAGGGGTATGTTAGAAAACGAAGAAAAATATTTAGAACCCACCCATTTGGAGGAAACCACATTACGAGAGGAAGAGAATAAAGAGAATGAAGACTTAACTGTAGAAGAGGAACAATCAATACTTTTAGTCTTAAGATCTCAATATGAGTTGCCATTAAAGTTCACTAAAAACTATTCATATCAAGACCCAATTTGGCCACCACCTCCTCCACCACTACTAGTTTTGTTTTTATGGACCCACCAAGCTAAAAATCTAGTTCAAGTTTCACAAGCTTAAATGTTTCTCATTTTGCCAATCTTGAAGGATATGATCACACAAGACCTATATGTGGTGTCCTTTGATACTTACTATAGGAGGAAGTCGCTCTTTGATGACTGTCTATTTGAGCGGAGTTAGTAGAAATATTTGCTATATTTAGAGCTTTAAACGATAACAAAACACTTTCAAAGTAATATCTTTACATTTTCTCTTTTGTAATATATTTTTGTATGATGTTGTGTGCTATTTTCATTTTTTTTTAAAAAAAATAAATTTTTTTTAAACTTTTTTTGAAATTTTAAAATGAAAGGCTAAAAATTAAATTTGTCAAGTGGCTGAGTGATGGAGGTTGAAATCATTAGGATTAGTTAGTATTTTGTATCAACAGTCTCTAGAGGCCCATTATGATGAGTTTGATTTTATTCATTTTGATTTTCGAATGAAATTTCAGACAACAAAAGTATGCGTTTTGTTTGTTTTTATTTTGGTTTGCTAAGTTTGTTGTATCTTTGCAACTATGCTAATTTAGGTAAAAAAATTTCCTGCACTTACTATTCTTTTACACACTGAGGACAATCGATAATTTAGGTTGGGGGAGAGGGTTGTGCAATGTTGTGCAATTTTGTGTTAAAATTTTTTGATTTTTGCTCTAGTTTTGTATGTTTTGTAAAAATTTTTCATTTTTGTGTCTCATTTTGTTGGTTGTTGTTAAAAAATAATAAAATAAAAAAATCTAAAAAATATTTTCTAAATATGTAAATATATTGATTTATGAATTTTATATTGATATGATATCATTTTTTTATTCTTTGAATCGCTAACTTTATGAACTCTCAAAACATTGTTTTTATTTAACATTTTTTTGTGTTTATTTTTCAAAGTGTTTGTAAGACATTCTTTTCATACACATACCATAATGCTTAAATATGATGGTAAGTCAAAGCTTTGAATATTTAAATTCTGTTATTTTATGAAAATGAACAATTAAGGATAGCAACATTTTCAAAATTAACAATTAATTAATGAAATAAATTAAATGATAAATCAAAGTTAAAATAATAAAAAATGCAAAAAGAAAGTGTAAATAAATAAAGTGTGTAAAATATGTAAATTAATGAATAAAGTTGGATAAGTTTGGTTTTGTAGTCTCTTTAACTCGAGTATGTAAGTTATATGAGGTGTAGTAAGTTCTATTAGATGCTTCAACACTTGATATCTTAGGCCTATTGGTCTAGGGGTTACCAGCCCAAACTCACTAAATGGGTCATAGATAAAGCTTAAGGGAGCCAGACATTACACTATAATAATTGTAAAGTTTATTTTATGTTCATATTTCTATTTTATAATCTTAATCTTAATTGTTCTAATAAATAATTTGAAGTGTTGCCGCCTAAATGATAAATCAAAGTTAAAATAATAAAAAATACAAAAAGAAAGTGTAAATAAATAAAGTGTGTAAACTATGTAAATTAATGAATAAAGTTGGATAAGTTTGGTTTTGTAGTCTCTTTAACTCGAGTAAGTAATTTCTATTAGGTGCAGTAAGTTCTATTAGATGCTTCAACACTTGATATCTTAGGCCTATTGGTCTAAAAGTTACCAGCCTAAACTCACTAAATGGGCCATAGATAAAACTTAAGGGAGCCAAACATTACACTATCATAATTGTAAAGTTTATTTTATGTTCATATTTCTATTTTATAATTATAATCTTAATTGTTCTAATAAATAATTTAAAGTGTTGCCACCTACTGGAGTGATTTGAGACAGAATAATCGAACAATTTTATTATTTGTTTTTTATAAAACTTCATAATTATGCATTGCATTTTTATGCACTAAGTCTGGCTTCTTTTTATTTTGTTAAATATCGTATAAAGTCTTTAAATAAAAGTTTTGTTTTATGAGTTTATTTATTTAGGTAAGTCAAATTATAGTTAAATGGCATGCATTGTATGGATATCTAATGAATCATTTCAAAATATTATCGCTTTAATTATTAAGGACTAGCAATAAGCTGGTTGAGGAGTATGATGAACACGTAAAAATGCGCATTTTCTTAACCTAAAATCATTTGTTTTGCATCATTATTTTTCATTAAATCTCTTAATTAAAGCATTTTTGTGTTTTATGTTTTTTTTTTGTGTCTTAGTATGAAAATGTATTTAAATATGAGTTTTTAATGTATTTTTATGTTTAAATATATTTTTAGTAATTTTTTGAGTTATTTCTATGTGTTAAATATTTGTTATGTGTCTAATCGGTAAAAACCACTAATTTTTATGTTGTAATTTTATTTTTAATCTTAATGAGTTTGATAGTGTGTTTTAAATTTACAAATATGCTGTGATATACTTTACTAATTTCTAAAAATATTTTTATATCTTAAGTAGTGTTTTTTAGTATAATTGAATTAGCAATGTACCATATTTTTATATTAGTAAGTTTTTATACATGTTTAGTTTATTTTTTATTTTTGAAAATCATTGTAATTTTTATGTTTGTAAAATAATTTACTCTAGTGTGTTTGTTAATTTTAGATTTGAAATTTGAAAGAAAAACGAAGCAAAATGATATAAAAACAGACAAAAATGAACAACAAATACAAATAGTGCTTGTATCAGCGTTACGCCAATATAACATCAGTAAAAAAAACTTGCACGATGCAAGTTGCCGCAACTTGTCAAGTTGTAAAGAAAAGAGTATAATATATAATAAATTAATAAATTAAATAATATAAATTAAATAATAAAATGTTGTTAAATAGGAAAAAATTTTCATTATAAATACCCATGCCTCCTTTCACTCCAACTACATAAACCCCCTCCCTTTCTTTATTAGTTTTTTTTTTTTTCAAGAGCTAAGCTTCTAGCTCAGCTCCGTTCAGCAGTCCTCTTTGTAGGAGGAGATGCTACTAGAGTATTCTCTCGGCCCCATCAAAAATAAGTGTAGAGAGTTTGATGAAGCAAATATATGATTTTGCAAGCATTGCACTCTGATATGGTTTTGACCTCTATATTGTGCTGTAATATTTATATTTTCATTAAATAAATTATATTTTTATGTTTTTTTATTATTGTTATTAATGTTGTTATGTTGCCCAATTCTTGCATAAATTCAGTTATGCTTTTTATGTAATATAAGTTTGTTGCATACTTAATATTAATAATGATAAAATCATGTTTATTTATTAAGTTGAGTTTTTGTTGCATTTTAGACATGAAGTGGCACAGTAAATACTTAGTAATGCTTGATTTATTGTCGACAGAGGATGACATAATGTATTCTTAAGCCATTTAATAAGACAAGGTTCTGTCGCAATAAAGGCAACATTTTATTCTATTAAAATATAATAATTTTGATTTGTTACTTTCTTTTCTATTTTAAAATTATGATACTTATAATTGTAGCAACAGGAGTTACAATTATCATAGTTAGTACACCAAAATCTCTAGTGAGTGGTAATTATTTTACTATTTTTATGGGAAAATCCTTACTGCATTATAGTTTGTTATTTTGCCGCTCTCGATTGACTTATAGAAATAATAATTGTGCTTGTTATTAATAGGAAAGATATAATAAATCAAATACTTTAGATAATTATTATTTATAATTAAAATTCTATATCAGTTATAAAACATATCAGTAATTCTTGAAACCTTACCAAGTTAATGTTATGTTTTAAATTTTAAATTAAGAAATTCACAAAAATATTTTTATTATTTTAAACTTTGTTTTGAAAAACTGCTTGTCTTTTTGAATATTTATTTTTAGCAATCTTTCTAGTAACAAAATTTTTATCTCCATATGGATACGACAACCCTTACTATACCACAAGCAACAGCATTTAGAGAAACATTTTGGGCGATACATGACCCAAAGTTAAACGTCTAACAATATATTGGATTACGAAAGTCCAAATATATGAGTCTGATATATGACCTCTCAAAGTATATGTATCTCTATAGGTTACCTATAATCGAATGAAGAACTTGTTTTGTTTTATCTTTCGATCATTTCGTCTTAAACTTCCGCTATTTTTCTTATTTAGAAAACTCTATTTTAACAAATACAGATAAAAAATCATAAATATCCAAATGACCAAGTCCATGTTCTTTACCAATTTTCCAATAATGTCTTTGTGAGGATAACATTAAATTTTAGTTAAAGAGTTATAGATTCTGTATCTTTACATTTTGCTTTCATCAAATATAAGCTGCATCTCCAGTATACATATAATAAAGCCTTCATTTATCAGAACTCCAATCTTTGGTATATTAAAAAAAAACAAGTTATAAACATGGAGTCATGAATTCACTTCAGAATTAATATCACATATAGAATATTGTCAAATTGAATTAATTTAAGTGAAAATAAATTATTATTAAATTAATTACACTTTAAATCCAGTTCGGCATACGATCACCATTAGTTTTACTATACTAATGTATCTACCAAGGAGCCAAACCATTAAGACGACCTAGATAAACTGCCTCTTTAATTGGATGTAGATCTCTATTATAGCTTATTGTGTATAGAATGCCTGACTCCACACATAGATTACGGATTATACAATTTAGACTATTAGCTATCTTGAAATCATATCTTTTTATATATAAACCCTATATATCTCTAATGCCAAGATTTGGTTACAATAGTTATGACTCACATATTTGTTACATTTAGAATCATTAAAATAAAGATAACATGAGGACCATTATTAATACATAAAAATATTCATATTATTTATTTATTTAACTGAAAAAATCATAATTACAAACAAAATTTGTTCATTAAGGCATCGATTCAAACAACTTTAACCTTTCGTTTTTGTTTCTTTTCACCTTAGTGCTTTTTTTTGGTTCCTTTCCCCTAATACCATATGTATTTTCATTCACTTTATTAAATTATTTTTTAATGTATATCATCGAAATATATATTTTTTGTTTAATTTATCTTTATTTTATATTCTTTTTCATCCTCTAAAAAACTGTTTAATCATACACGACTTCTAAGATTTACTTCTATTTCTTTTTATTTTAGTTTTTATTCCTTTGGCTCTTTGATTCTCAAATATTTCCTTTATCGTATTTTTTTTCCAGTAGTACTTTCAACTGCTATTTGTATCATAAATGTCAATTCTCTAATTTACTTAACTGAAATAATTTCTTTCATGTATGTTCCCACATAAATATTTTTTTTCTAAATCAAAATTAATTTTCTAAATGATCTTTCTAACTTTTTTTCAAAACAAATTATGTCTTATTAATCTACGAGCACTCGCATTTTCTCTTTCACATGAACATTTATTTAAAAGCTATTAAAACTTGTATTTCAATAATTTTTTTTGTTTACTTTCAAATCTTGTGTTCCCAAATGAACCTTATTAAACTTTTTGTTTCCTTAACCTACTCTAATTACATTTTGGAAGAAATTTTAGAATTTCATATGCAAAAAATGTAAGAAATGAACTCACTAAGCACGTGCTTCTAATTAGTGTCTAAAAAAATTCAAAAGAAGAACTCTATGGAGGCGCACAAAAAAATACAATGTCGATATTTCACATATTATTGAACTGTCTTATTTTAATTATCAAGTTATACCAGTCGTTCATATTTTTATATATTTTCATGTGATTTTGACATAATCTGATATTAAAAATATACAGTAATTATAGGAATTCGCTTTATGGAAGTAACAAAAAAATATTCCAGAATCAACATTCTTATCAATTTTCCTTCAACAAGATTCCACGCACTGAAAAAGTGGTTTCCTTTTTTAATCAAAAAGGGATAAATGTTGAAATATAAAAAAAAATTGAAAAATTGCAACTATTTATTGACATTTATAGTTGTTGACCTATGTTCACAAATATTATCTTGTAAGGGTAAGAATGTGCATTATAGACTACAAAATTTAATGACACATATAAAAATGGTAATTATTAATGAAAATGTAAATTAGGGGTTTTAACGAGCACAAATTCAGTAAATTCTGAATTTACCAAGTTTAATTATGAAGTAAATCCGAATAAATCCCGGATTTTCCTTCATTTAATTTTACATTCCTTCAACAAGCTTTCATGCCTTTAAAATAGTGGTAACTGGTTTACCTTTCTTTTTTAAAATAAAAAGGTAAATGTTAACAATTAAAAAAAATTAGAAATTAAAACCAATAACCTATTTTTGAATCTTTATGTTAGTCTACCTTTGTTAATGAACAACATTTTGCAGGGCTAAAAATGTGTTTATAGTCTATAAAGAATTACGTAAATAAAAAATAGTAAGTATTAATGCGAATGTATATAATTTGGGCTTTCATGAGAGTAAATTTTGTATTTATCAAATTTTAGTCACGAGGTGAATTTTTGTAACTCCCATATTTATAAGGGTAAATCTGAGATTTTTTTTTTTTGGAAAATCCTTGATTTACCAAATTTATTCATGGGATAAATTTGAGAAATCCTAGTTTTATCAAATTTTATCATGGGATAAATTTGAAAAATCTCAAACTTACTATTATTTACTAACTTATCCAAAATTTATATTTATTTTTATTCCGTCCAAGAAAATATTATTTATCTCCTTCTCCTATAAAAGTTAAAAATTATGAGGAAAAAAGATATTTACGTTACATACAAAAAAAAAAATAAAATTGTATCATTTGACTCAACATCTTGAAATACTAAAGTTTCATATCTGAAACAAGTTAAAAAAAATTGTTTAAGTTTTGGCAAAATTTGCTCTATATGCAGTCATATCAATCGGTTGAACTTAAAAGGTTTGAAAGCGAGTAATATTCCAGGAGGGATGATGCCTCTTGGTTCTGTATTCTTAGTACTGGATTTAAAGGACGAATGCACTATTCAAGGTAACATAACAATATTTATTTGAAAACCAAAAGAAGAATTTATTTAACCGTTAAATAATAAAACTAAAGGATCTAAGCTTTTTTTTTTTTTTTGGCTAAAAGTTGACAATTTTTTTTTCAACAACTACTAGCCTATCAAGCACTCTGTTAGAATTATATTTTGTGGTTCTAAATAACTTTTGCTATGATGTTTTTTCTCATAAAATTTGAATTGAAAGTCGTTTAAAATCACAAAATGTGGTTTTAACTGCTTTAACTGCGTCCTCAAATAGGTTATATATTGTTCATTCCTATCATCTACATCGTAGTTTTCATGTATTTTAGGGGGTCGTTTGTTTTCACGTATTCGAATAATTCTTTAGATTTAAATTTTTAGGATCATTTGGATACATGTTTATTTTTCTTAAAATTCAAATCCAATTAATCATTTGAATTTAAGTTTTTGGAGTTTCTACTCCCTTGAAATCTTTGGACGAGAATATATGTTTGTTAGAGTAGAAGTTGAAATTTTTTCTTCTATATTTGAGCAAAAAGAAAAAAATTATAACTTTTTCATTTGATATTTAGTTGAAATAATTCTTTTTCATTACATTCCTAATGAAGAGAGGAATATATCAAGATCCACATTGCATATTTTTTAGAATCATGAATATTAAGATTTTGTTAGATTTGCTAATAAATTAAAAAAAATTTCCACTGTCTATCCAAATACAAATTTTAATTTTATTTCTTATTCAGATTAACATTTTAAATATACATCCAAACATCAATTCAGATAGCAATTTAAATTACATAACTTAAATTAAAATAATTCAAATAAACATAATTTGAATCAATTTGCTAAACGTAAGGGGGCGTTTGGTATGTAAAAATCAGTCAAAATCATATTCTCGTGAAAGTGATAGTATGTAATATAATTCCCAAGAAGCTAATATTATCTCGTTTGGTTGTACATAGGAATCTTCTATTAGATTCCTATTAATAATATATTATTGTGTTTGGTTGTAATAGAAATCTCGTATAATTGACAAAAATTAATTGTGATATTAACATTAAATGTATCAATATAGTATGTTAGTACTAATATTAAATAATAATAACAATATAAATATAAATAATAAAATAATGTTATATATAATTTAACATTAATATTACTATGAATATTAATAATACTATTCATGTTAATATTACACTATTAAATTATTACTATTGTTCATGTTATTATTATCATTGTTATTAAATAATAATTATTTTATATTAATATAATATTTATATTTATATTATATAAAAATATTAATTTATACTAATCATAGAATTGATATTTAGCTATATATTACTATTAAAATATTGTATATAATATATACTATATTGACAAGAACATAAATAATAATAAAAATTTAAGTTTTATAATATATTATTATTTATATTAATATTAACTTTAAATAAAAATATTGTTGTAAAAAAATTATTATACATAGTTAATTATATTTTATATTTATTATTATAATAATATTAATATAATTTAATATTGATATTATCATAAATATTATATTATACTATTCATATTGATATTATACTATTATATTATTATTATTGTTGTTAATATTTTACATTAATATTGATATTAAATAATAATATTAAGTTATGATAATATTATAAAATATTATAAATATTTAATAATTTTATATTGTTTATTTATCATCATCATCATAGAAGAAAATGTGAGATTCTTATGGTCTTGCGATTTTTAGGAACACAAATATCACATTGTTGGGTGGAACTTAGATTACCTCAAAATGGGATAAAGTGAATCCCATAGAATTGAGTTTTTTAAGAATCTAAAAATTATAATTTTTGTACCGAATATAGGAATCTTACATATTCATATTCTCATCTTACTATTTTTATGAGCCTCAATAGTATTGTTGATGGTAGAACTATTATGTAACCACAACTTGAACACACAAAAATTATTCCAAAGAAGATAGCCCACAAAAGGAGGGAAAACAAGTGAAGCACATAAATCTTATCAAACAGATTTGGCACAGAAAAGGAGCCGTTGCCCATTGTGAAGCCAAACCAAGGCATTTGCCAATTTTTATTTGGCGGCAACAAAAATAAAAACTGAAGCAAAAAAAAAAAAAAACCTAAGATGGAACCAATCGTCACTCTCACACAAGAGTGCGTGGAGCTCACACTCCATATTGCTCGAAACTATATCACAACTACGAGAGCGATTGCTATTACGCGCTACATTCAAGCGTGGTCCAGAAATCAGAAATATAAAAATAAACCCAATGTGAAAAAATAGAAAGGAAAAAAAAAGAGGCAAAAACTATCTTCTATAAGCTTACGCCCTAAAGCTTTCTAAACAACGAAGGAGAAAATTTCAGAACGAAAAAAAGTCTCAGAGAAGTCCCTAAAACCCAGACTCCAAATCTTCATTCCAACGAAGCCAAAAGTGCCCAAAAATGGTTAAAAGCCAAGAGCTTATCGGAGCTTCGTGAAAATCTGCGTCTAGGGTTTTCTGTTTTTTGGGTCAAAATTTTATATTTCGTTCGAGGTCGGGAAAATAAAAAGGTCCACTTTTCTCGGTGAGTCTCTGAGCTGTACTTCATTTCAATGCTTCTGATCTTAATCGGAGCTTTTCTCGAACACCCAATTGGATGAATAACGCGATCGATCAGTACCCATCTCTGCTTGAAACCTCTAATTTCTGCATAAATATTTGATATTAGAAGAGCATTTATATATATATCTCTCTCTCTTTATATATATTGGCGTAGAATTGTTATTATTCTTTTGTAATTCTTGTGATGCGATTTCCGCCGACATCGGTTAAGTTGTCGCCGGAGGAAAGAAAGGGTTGTAGTCCGTCGGGCCCTCGGCTTAGGAAGAAGCACAAGAGGCTCGACGCCATATGTGAAGAGGAGTACAATAGAAACCATGGGGATTTGAATGAGAGTGCAGGAGCAGGAGGGACGAGCGTTGGGACAGAGAGTGGTGATTTTGAGATCCGCAGAAGCTCAAGGGTTCGTCGGGCGCCAGTTTTGCTTGATGTGTCGCCTCCGCCGCCGAAGAAGCGGCGGAAGAATAAGAAGAGTAGTGTGTCTAGTGCTGAAAAGAATGTGAAGATTATGCCCCATAGCGTCGGAGCCGATTCCGACGAGTTGGATACCCCTGGGAGTTGGAAGTCGAGGTTGAGATCAAGTGGTAGAAGTGCAAGGTTTGCAGTGAAAGAGGAAAGGGATACTCTGAGGGGGAAAAGGAAGCTTTTTGAGGACATAGATGGAGAGAGAGCTCGAGAGAACGCTTCGGGAAAAGTATTGGGCGGTGAAAAAGGTGAATCAGAAGGTGGAAATTATACAGTCGTGAAGTCGAAGAGACCGGGTAGGATTAAGGCAACGAATAGTTTGAATGATGCAGAAAAGGGGAATGATACGAGTGTTGTTAAAAATGAAGTTAGAAGGGAAGGAGCAGAGCTTGTTGAAAATGAGGGTTGAATTGGAATCAGATAATGATTTGGGCGGCTTTACTGAAAGGGAAACAGTAGTTGGTGAGGATGCCACACAGCTTGCTGAGACGGAGGAGGGTTTGCTGATGGAGGATGGATTCATTTTGAGTGATACCAAGGAAACTCCGGACAATTCGGAGGCCATTGAAAATGTTGAGAAGCAGATGGAACAATTAGACCTTGGACAAAATCAAGTTGATGTGGGGGAAATTGCTGGGTCTTCAGCAAAGGAAACTGAAGTGGCCATTGAACATCTAGAGAAGTGGGCGGTGCAATTAGATTGTGGACAAAATCAAACTGATACTGTGGAAATTGTTGCATCCTCAACAGCGAACGAGATGGAAGATGCAGGTTGTTCTAATGGGAGGGATGTGAAGTGGAATGAGCTTGATGAAGAATCTCATGCGAAAGAAAATGGTGTTAAGACGGAAATTTCCAAACGTGCTGCGAGTGACACGCTTGGCAAACCACGCATTAAGGAGGGCAGACGTTGTGGTTTATGTGGAGGAGGGACGGATGGTAAGCCTCCAAAACCATTAGCTCAAGATACGGGTGAGAGTGAGAATGAGGTGTATGATGGCTCTTCTGCTTCTGAGGAACCTAATTATGACATATGGGATGGTTTTGGCGACGAGCCTGGCTGGCTTGGGCGCCTTTTGGGTCCTATAAATGATCGTTACGGTATTGCTGGAATATGGGTTCATCAACATTGTGCAGTATGGAGTCCAGAGGTGCGCTCTCTTGACCCGTCTAATCTTTTGTGCTTTGCATGATCTTGTCCAAGTATGAGCATTTATTATGTATGGTATTATGGAGTCAATATCTTTTGCTACAACTTAGGTTTTAAACTTAAATGGGTGGGAAACTCATCTACTGCTATGCTTTTTTAGGCTTTGTAGCCACTAGTTTCTAGTATATTGCTCTGACCCCTAAAATATTCCAGTCTTATTTTAATGGAAGATTTTCTGTCTGCTGGGGCAGTAACTCAATTTTTAATGGCTTAAATATTGAATAATAAATAACCACATTACCAACTGCGATCCAATTTTCCGAACTGCCAAGTTGGCATTCTAGAATGGGTTCGATAAATACTCTAAAACGTTTAAGCAAGAAGTCTGGTTCAGAAATAGACTAGGTTCTGAGTTCTGAATAGCTTGAGTTTTTGGGAGAATTGTTATTTTTAATATTTGACTTTTTATATTTATTAGCTTGATCCTTGATGGATACGCTAATTTCTAAAGTGGAAAATTTGACGCTCGTTAGGTTAAAGTTGAGTCTAGTGATTGTCACAGTAACTTCCCATTTACTTTGATTTGTGTTTGCAGGTTTATTTTGCTGGGTTAGGTTGCTTGAAGAATGTAAGGGCTGCCCTTTGTAGAGGAAGAGTGTTAAAATGCACTCGTTGCGGAAGGCCAGGAGCCACTATTGGATGTCGTGTTGATCGATGTCCGAAAACTTACCACTTGGTTAGTTATTCTCTTTGCAATGAAAGAAAATTCAAGAAATTTACCAACCTCCGAGAATTTGTGTAAGATTATGTGTATATGCATGTCTTTGTCCAGATGTGACTGTACGCAATTACCTATAAGCATGTACAACGATACCTGATGGTATACTAATACTTCGTTTTTTCAGCCTTGTGCTCGAGCGAATGGGTGCATCTTTGATCATCGCAAATTTCTCATTGCGTGCACAGATCATCGGCATCTTTTCCAACCTCATGGCATCCAGTATTTCGCAAGAATAAAGAAAATTAAGGCAAAGAAAATGAAGTTGGAATTAAGGAAACATGCAAATGATGCTTGCCGAAAGGATATTGAGTCAGAAGAGAAATGGTTGGAGAACTGTGGCGAAGATGAAGAATTTTTGAAGCGTGAAAGCAAGAGACTTCATCGGGATTTGGCAAGGATTGCGCCTGTATATATTGGAGGTGGAGAGTCTGAGTGCAGAAAACTGTTTCAGGGTTGGGAATCTGTTGCTGGCCTTAAAGATGTCATCCAATGCATGAAGGAAGTCGTCATGTTGCCTCTACTATATCCAGAGTTCTTTGATAGTCTTGGCCTTACACCACCTAGAGGTGTACTTCTTCATGGGTATCCTGGAACAGGCAAAACTCTAGTCGTTCGGGCATTGATAGGTGCATGTGCCCGTGGTGATAAGCGGATAGCTTATTTTGCACGAAAAGGTGCAGATTGCTTAGGGAAATATGTTGGCGATGCTGAGCGCCAGCTGAGACTGTTGTTTCAAGTTGCTGAGAAATGTCAGCCATCTATTATATTTTTTGATGAAATAGATGGATTGGCACCTTGCCGCACAAGGCAACAAGATCAGACCCATAGTTCAGTTGTGTCAACATTGCTTGCTCTAATGGATGGTCTAAAATCTCGAGGTTCAGTTGTAGTCATAGGTGCAACAAATCGTCCTGATGCGGTTGATCCAGCATTACGGAGGCCGGGAAGATTTGATAGGGAGATCTATTTTCCGCTTCCGTCACTTAAGGACAGAGCTGCTATTCTATCTCTTCACACTCAAAAGTGGCCAAAACCTGTTACTGGACCCTTGCTCCAGTGGATTGCTAGAAAAACTGCAGGCTTTGCCGGTGCAGACCTGCAGGCACTTTGTACTCAAGCAGCAATTATTGGTTTGAAGAGGAATTTCCCTCTGCAAGAGATTTTGTCTGCTGCTGAGAAGAATCCCTGTGGTAAGTGCCTTCCTCTCCCTAACTTTGCAGTGGAGGAGAAGGATTGGTTGGAAGCTTTATCATGTTCTCCACCACCGTGCTCTCTCAGGGAAGCCGGAATGGCTGCTAATGATGTAGTATCTTCTCCTCTTCCTTTCCACCTCATTCCTTGTCTGCTTCAACCATTGGCCTCTTTGCTTGTCTCCCTTTATCACGATGAACGTGTCTGGTTGCCAGTTCCGCTCTCTAGAGCTGCTAGTATGATCAAAACGGTTATTGTTTCTACCTTGGCCAAGAAAAAATTAAACAGTGATTGTTGGTGGTCATTTTTTGATGAATTTGTTCGACAAACAGATGTTGCGAAGGAAATAGAAAGGAATCTCTTGGATTCTGGCATTTTGGGTGGAGATGATGGCTTCACTACTTCTAATGATTTTGATGATGAGACCGGTGACAACAATGCTAACGCGGACTCTTATGTGAAACGTAACGGTAGAAACAACATGAATTTGTTGAGGTACACATCATGCCCATCAAGAAATAAATCGGGGTTCCGAATATTGATTGCTGGAAGCGCTGGATCTGGTCAGAGGCATCTTGCTTCTTGTCTCGTTCGCTGCTTTGTTGGGAATGTTGAAATTCAGAAGGTTGATTTGGCTACAATTTCACAAGAAGGGCATGGAGATGCGGTGCTGGGGATAACACAAATATTAAGTATGTTCCCCCGTCTTTTAAACTCTAGATTTTATTATTCCTTATACTTATTCCCTTTAACACTAGCTGTACTTTTGTAACCTTCCAAACCATTTGATGTGTATTCTGTATGAGGACTAGCAAATTGGTTGTCGCTTTAATGGCCTTGTTTGAAAATTTTGCACCTTTGCATGGTTGCCTTTTCCCTTTCCTTTGCTGCACCGTTGCCCCCTGCCTTGTAGTAGTTTTGCACAAGCATGTAATGCGTAGACTGCTCATTGTATTAATTACTTGTTACCCATGGTAAAGCTACATTAGGCTAAAGGTTTCGAAGTTATATTACTTGGTGCCACTTTTGATTTTTGATTTTTGGTTTGTGATGAGAACCAAGATCTTGTCACTCACTAACTCATATTGTAGTGATGAATCTTATAAGGAAATACAGATAGTTGCAAGTAGTCGGGTGACTTGCGCTCTCCCAATGAGCCAAGCCTATAGAACACACTCACTACATTCCTCTTGACCTAGTCTTCTATCACTATTCTATACTAATTCTCACATCACATATATATCACTAAGTAGCAGAGAGCCTATCAGTTTTCTAGATGAGCGAGCTTTGCATTAGCAACTTAGATGTCTTGGTTGGTTGTTTCTTATGCTAATGACATGGAAGTTCTTAATAGGAGGTCTCTTCCGTGAAACAGAGTTGTCATCTCATTTCCGGTATCAACCTTAAGTAGATTTGCTTAATTCTTAAATTCTGTACCTGTGAGATTCTGAATGGTTTTTACTTCATAGTATTACTTTCTGATTGCATTATTATCATCGTCTTTGATGCCTAAGGCTACGCTTGGTAGGAGGGAACGAAAATGGGTAGGAGGAAGAGCTACACAACATAGGTGAGGAAAATTGAGAGGTACCTGTTATCTGGGAAAGCTTAAGATTATTGAAGCGATGGAGAATAAAAGTGTTGCGGAATCAATAGATAATCATGGGACAATATATAAAAGAGAAAGAGGAAAAGAGAAATATAGAGGGAGATTGATCATCTGAAATTGGGTTCAATTTCTATGATTGAAAACTGTCAAAGCATTTGAGATTTTGCAATCAAGCTTGTTTATTGGTAGACAGAACATTGAAATTGAAATCTAAGTAGCTAAATCTGGAGAAATAAAGCCTGACAAGATCAGAGAACGAGTAATTCATTGAAACTTCGAGTGAGGTTGTGCTTTCAAAGGTTCTAATATTAAACAAACTAAATATATATACGTACTAATTTTTATTTTTGTGGCAGTGAAATGTGCAGGTGTGGCTTCATGTATGGTGTTCATGCCAAGAATAGATTTGTGGGCCCTGGAAACTCCTCAGCAAGCTGTGGAGGGGAGCGATTCTGTTTTTGCCATCCACCAGTGTGATGAGAAAGATAATGTCTGTATTGGTCACGATCATGTCGTTGAAAAAGAGAACATTTCCAGTCCACAGAAATGCAAATCTGCAGAGTCAGGAGGAGAGCAAGGTGTTAGTCTGAGGGGCTCACGTTCCTGGAGCTTGTTTGTTGAGCAGGTGGAATCTCTCCGTGTTTCTACGTCCCTGATGATTCTGGTATCTTGTTCTCTCTCTCTCTCTCTCACACACACACACACACAACACACACACACACAAAATATATATTTATATATATACATATATATGTTATATATAGATCTCAACAATTAATATAATTGTCGAGTTGTTTCTACGTAGTTTCGGTGAGGCAGTTTTCATTATTTGTGGTAAATGTTAATATCTGAATAGCTTTGCACAAGTGTGTTAGTATTTTAATCATGGTTTTTCTTTTAGTATTTTAATCATCATTTTCTCGTGTCTAAAAAGAATAGAGGTATCACTTTCCAACAATTTTCTCTTTGGTTGTTGAGAAAATTTCCTTTGCCATTTCTATTGGAGATGGGATTGTTATTAAAACATAATATATTTTATGATGGTTTGGTGTACTTTCTCCTTTTTTTAATGGTGCCCAATCAATAATTTAAATTTTTTTAAGGGGAAATCAATCGCTTTTATTGGGGGAATAGATTAATTTTCGCTTTTATTGGGGGAATAGATTAATATTCTTTAAGTCTAATATGTTCTCTGCAGCAAAATAAATAATTCATAAGCTCTTTTTTTTTTAAGGCTACATCAAATGTTCCGTTTCCAATGCTTCCCATCGAAATTAGGCAGTTCTTTAAGAAAGATGTGTCGGACTGCGATCAGTCAACTTGTTTGGAGCAAACAATTCCTGGGTTTGCTGTTCACATTGATGGGAAATTCGACCATGATTCTGTGATTAACCTATCCGCAGCAAAGTTATCAAGGGATGTGGTTCAACAGCTAATTCAGTTTATTCACCAAAGATCTCACATCCATAAGACATCATCGGAGTATAGAACGCCTGATTTGATTGAAGAGCAGCTGGTGATACTGGATCTTAATGCAGGTCATGGATCAGATGATGCACCAACGCAATGCAATGAAAAATCTGTCATTAAAGCTCCTCTTCCACCTAATAATAGAACTGTCAAGGGAAGATCGAATTTGCATCTAGCAATATCCTCATTTGGCTACCAAATTCTTCGATATCCTCATTTTGCTGAGCTCTGTTGGGTCACTTCAAAACTGAAAGAAGGTCCTGCCGCGGATGTAAGTGGACCCTGGAAAGGCTGGCCTTTCAATTCTTGTATCGTTCGCCCCAGTAACTCAGTAGAAAAGATGACGGCTGGTTCTAGCTCTGGCAATGTTAATAGCAGAGAAAAACCAAGTTTAGTTACGGGCCTAATTGCTGTCGGTTTATCGGCATACAGAGGTGTGTACACATCACTCAGAGAAGTCTCGTTTGAGGTTCGGAAGGTTCTTGAGCTTCTTGTTAGACAGATCAATGAAAAAGTTAAAGCCGGGAAAGATAGATATCAATACGTTCGTGTTTTGTCGCAAGTGGCATATCTAGAAGATAAGGTTAACAGCTGGGCATATGCACTGCAAAGGTAATATCCCGATCAACATTGGTATGTTTACAGCTTCATCTTATTTTGTATGCTGTTTTCTAATTAAATTTCTTTCCATTTCAGTTTAGAGCTGGATGGTCCGATGATAGCGGCAAACTCTCAGCTCAACAGCGCCACAGCTCCAGTTAATAACCAAGTGCAAAGTGAGGAATGCGAGCCACATGTTTCTAGCAAATGCCCCGATGAATTTAACGTACTGGAGGAAAATCCACAGGGATTTGCTGCGGAAAAAGGTGAATGTATAGACTTGAACAAAGAAGTTGGTGATCTTAGTTGTCCTAATTCTGAGGGTTTAGTTTCAACTACAGATGTGGCTCTGCAGAATGTTGTCCTGGTGAATAATTCTGTGCCTGAAAAACCTGTTCAAAATCCGGAGGATTCTCACCAAATGGTTAATAAAATTTTGAATGAGCAGAAAGGGACACACCCTGAACCGCTTGAGTCTGAAAATGGCAAAAACAATATGTTGATGGACAGAGATTATGCACACTTGAAACTTCCAAATGGACTTGCACATGCAGATGCTGCAGTCATATCTGAGCATTGTCTTGGCTTAAGAGAATCAGGTGATGTCAAGTGCTCTATCAACAGGGTTGTCTCCAGCCCAGTTCCTGATACCCCTACAGAGACTGATATTGAGCCTAGGCCTGATCTGGACAAGGTTGTCGAAAACATCGACTTCCCTTCAGTCAAAATTACTGAATCCGATGGTGTCTGTCTTTATCGTTGTTGCCCTGAATGTCTAAACATTCTCCTCAGTCTAGCGAAGAAAGTTCTTATTCATGAATGGGAATTGGACAAGAGTCATTGGACGGTGGAGGACGCTCATGATGTTGTGGCGTCATTATCCGTTGATTTTCTTTCTGCCGTTAGAAGAGTTTACGTCGCTGGAAATAATATTAGCAGCAATGTGTTTGATGGAAAACCGAGAAAAGACAAGAAGTTGTTTGAATGTCCAGAGTTGAGGACATGCCGTTGCAGTAATTCAGGAAATGGAATTGTTGTGCCAATGGAATGTAGTTGCCACTCGGTAATCCGTGGTACGAAAGCAGATACTTCTCTAGATGCTAGATCTATACCTGAGATGAATTTTGTTTTCAGAGATGGTGTGCTGGTTCGTATGGATGCTGACAAGGATGCTTCTTTTCACTGTAGATTTGAGACAGTATGTCTCTGTTCTCTTATAGAATCAATACTAATGATCAAGCAGTCTTCTGATTGAGGCAAACGAAAATGCTTGGTTCGGCGGAATTTAGTTTCAGAACGTGACTGAGATATCAAAATTTTGTTGGACTTTGGTGTCAGTCTTATACAAAGTCCCTTTTGTTCTATGATGAGCAAAACTGAAGGAATTTCTCTTTTTTCTACACTACCTCATATGAGTTTTTGAATCTCCTTAGAGAGGAGCTAATCTATACCATGTAAGTATTATTTTGATGTTGGTCGTTCGTTATTCTTTCAGAAACTATATAATTCATGCTTCATGCGTACAAACTCTTTGTAAACACGCTTATGGTGATTCTGATAATCGATTTCTTAGTTCCGCGAAATATCTGCGTGTTGTGCTGGGTTGCCAGGAGTATCTTTGGCTAGATGAGAATAGGGATGCAAATGGGGCAGGGTGGCAAGGTGGGGGAAGGATGACTGAAAACCGCCTCGCCTGGCCCTGCCCCGGCCCTCCCCTCCCCGCCCCTCCCCATTAACAGCTGCCAAGATGAAGAGGATTGCAGATCACGTGTATTGTTTATGGATTTTATCAGATGATGCTTCCATACTTCGTATATAAAAGAAATAGTTTACACTGTACTTAATATTATAAATACACGAATACTTTCTGTATTCTGTTTTCATCTTGGTAGTTTTCATCCTTTAAGAAGGTTTTCTGCGGGGAAAAAATCAGAGAATTCGAGCGCGTTATTCATGGTCAAAAGTACATGAAGGTGGAGAAAAGGTTGATGTTTCTATCCATGGATTGAAAGAATATACGATAGATTCAGGACTCAAATGTTGAGAAAATATCTATCCAAGAGCTCGTATTAGCAGGGTTGTTGGTTATTCGGAGCCTCCAGCGTTGTTTGGCACGATATCTTGTGATGTACAAAATAAAAAATTAGGATAAATATTATGAATTCTCTCTAAGTTGTGTCACTTTAGACTTTGAAATGTATTTCTTATGTCTTAAACTTTTAACATTACTTCAAATTCACTCCTCCTACTTTGAAGCTTTTTAGGTTATTAACACTAACGATCTTCAAACTTTAGGGTTTTTTTTACTTTGGCTATTAAACTTTAAAATTTATGACTTTGCCCCGTAAACTTTAAAATTCATTATTTTGCTGGTCAATATTCAAAACTTTTCACTTGTCCCATGAACTTTCAATTTTTCATGCAAATAGACGGAATTAAATTCACTGGAGATACAGGTGACCCATATGCAAGGCATGTAGGCTTTATTTCGTTTATTTGCACGAAAAATTGAAGGTTTAGGGATAAAGTAAAGAGCTTTGAAAGTTCAGAGGTAAAGTAATGAATTTTAAAGTTCATGAGGAAAAGTAAGGAGTTTTGATATTTCAAGGAACAAAGTGATGATTTTTAAAGTACGGAGGGTAAAGCTAGAGAAACCTCAAAGTTTAGAGGTTCTTGGTGTTAATAACCATTTTTGTTTTAAACAGAAGTTTTGAGTTTGTTTGATCAAAGATAATGTCTTTCACTCTAAATGGATTAGTTGGGTGTCAAAATTTTATATATTCTATTATTGAAGTAGTTGCTTAAAAGCAAAAAAAAGAGGGAGGAAATTGGAGAACGAAAGCTAAATAATTCAATTAGGTTCATTAAGTGTTTAAAGAAACTGGTAAGTTTGTCATTTTAATATGCGTAAGAGGTGTTGTTCTGTTAAAGAAAAGACCAACATGTTTCTGCGTTTGACGTGCAAATATGGAAAAGTATTACAATTCAAGGGGCAGAACAAGTATGTTTCAAAATTTGGGAAATTTGTAAAATTTGTTTACAAAACTGATATTAAAAGAAAAAGAATATATCTGATGATAATAATGTTTTCACAAGATGGTGAGATTTAAATCGTATATTAATAGTAGTGATAGAAAATTAGTGGTTTTTTGTTGAGTGTTGCTTTGAGATTGTTGGTCATCTTGGTTAGAATGTTTGGCATTCTCTCTCTTGTGCGCAACAGACGTAAAAACTATTGTGCGCAAGTCCAACTCTCCATCCACCATCTAGGGAAAAGAGGAGTCCCTCCCTTAAAGCCAGCGCCTTCGTAACATAAGCTGAGACACCCCCTGACATCATCTTTGAGAAAGCTCCCAAACATCTCACCATTAGATCCTCTGATTGTTGCAGGTGTGGGGCCAAATCAACTAGCAAAGAAAGAAGAAAAAAAAAAAGGGTCAGAGCCTTAGCGCTGCAACGCTAGGTTTGGGCACCAAGGCACCACCCCAACCAGCGCCAGGTTCATTTCGAGCGCCGTGGCGCCAAAAGTTTGGTTTTGCACGATTTCTCTGAGAAGAAGTTGGGGTTCTAGCGAAAATTGATGTGCGGGTGCTAGGGTTTCCCAATTGTAACAGTTTTTTCTCTTTCTTTTTGGGGTATAAATAGAAATAAGAAGGCTAGGGCTTATTAAGAGAGCAATTGTGACTCATATTTTTATGAGAGAGGCATATTTAGAGTGTGAGGCTATTGGGGTGTGTGAGAGAGCTAAGAGAGATTTGAGAAACATAAAATTGAGAGTGTGTGAAAGAAATTTCTCTTGTAATCTGTATTCATCTCTTTCATTATAGTAGAATCTACAGCGGCAGAAATAGGACATAGTCTCAGATTTGGACGAATCTGTAGAAAACTTTGGTGTTCTTTTCTTCTTTTCTTTTTATGCAATTATTCGTTCTTAGTGTTCTAAGAATTAGGAGGCTCCTAATTCCCCAACAACTGGTATTAGAGTGAAGGTTCGGGTCAAGAACGATGACGAGAGAAGAAGGGTTGACTACCGGTATCACCAAATTTGATGGTTTGGATTTTTCCTATTAGAGAATACAAGGGGAAGATTACTTTTACAGCAAAAAAACTACACTTGCCCTTGGGTAATAAGACCGAAGGCATGAAGGATGAGGGGTGGACTCTCCTTGATAGACAGGTGTTGGGTGTGATCCGTTTGACGTTGTCAAAGAACGTGGCCCACAACGTAGCAAAGGAGAAGACCACAGTAGGGATAATGAAGGCCTTGTCAGACATGTATGAGAAGCCCTCCACAAACAAGAAGGTACACTTCATGAAGAAGCTCTTTAATCTACAAATGCCTGAAGGTGCCTCAGTAGTAGAGCATTTGAATAATTTCAATACCGTTCTAAATCAATTGGTCTTGATGGAGATTAAATTTGATGATAAGATCAATGCACTAATCCTTTTGGCCTCATTATCGAATAGTTGGGAACCCATGAGGGTGGCCATTACAAATTTAATTGGGAATGCAAAATTGAAGTTTGTTGATGTCAGAAACTCTATTCTGGCAGCAGAAGTTCGAAGAAAGGATTTTGGTGAAGCCTCAACGTCGAACTCGGCCCTTAATGTTGAGAAATGGGCAAGAAACTTGAGAGGTATTCCAACAAGGATAATGGCAAAAGGGGTAAGTTGAGCAATGGGAGAAGCAAGTCAAGGAACGGTAGGATTGTAGAGTGTTGGAACTGTGGAAAGACTGGCCACTTAAAAAAGAATTATAGGGCTCCGAAGAAGAATAAAGACAAGAATAATGATACCGCAAACGCTACCACTGAAGAGGCACCGGATGCCTTACTCTTATCTGTTGACAACTCTCTTAATTCATGGGTGATAGATTCAAGAGCATCATTCCACACCATTGGACATCGTGAAGTCTTAGAGAACTATGTTGTCGAAAATCATGGTAAGGTTTATCTTGCTGACGGTGAACCTTTGGATATTGTTGGCATTGGAGATGTCAGTTTGAAAATGCCTACTGGGCCTACATGGAAGATTCATAAGACATGTACCCAAATTGATGTGCAACTTGATTTTGGTGGGCCAACTTGACAACAAAGGACATAATGTGACCTTCAATTGTGGAGGTTGAAAAGTCACAAAGGGAGCTATGGTTGTTGCTCGGGGACGTAAAGCTAGAACTCTCTACATTAATTCTAGTTGCAAAGATACCATAGCAGTTGCTAACTCTGCTGCTAACACTGAGCTATGGCATAATAGGCTTGGTCACATGAGTGAGAAGGGAATAAAGGTGCTTCACTCTAATGAAAAACTGCTAGGATTGAAAACTGTTGATCATAGGTTGTGCAAAGCCTGCATCTTTGGCAAGCAGAAGAGAGTTAGTTTCTCAAAGAAATGCAAAGAGCCTAAGTCCAGCAAGTTGGAGCTAGTTCACATTGATGTGTGAGGACTTTCGATGGTGACTTCTCTTGGTGGTGCAAATTACTATGTGACATTTATTGATGACTCAAGCAAGAAGGTGTGGGTTTACTTTCTGAAAAATAAATCTAATGTCTTTGATACTTTCAAGAGATGGAAAGCTATGTTGGAGAATGAGATAGATTTAAAGGTGAAGTTCTTACAGTCTGACAATGGGGGAGAGTACATAGGTGATGATTTCAAGTGGTGCTATGCTGAGAATGGAATAAAGATGAAGAAAACTATTCCAGGGAAACCACAACAGAATGGTGTAGCTGAGAGGATGAACAGGACTCTGAATGAGCGTGCCAGAAGTATGAGGTTGCATGCGAGACTACCAAAGTCGTTTTGGGCTAAGGCAATTAACACAGCAGCTCATTTGATCAACAGAAGTCCATCTACACCATTGAAGTTCAAGCCATCGAAAGAAGTATAGAGCGGTAAAAGGTTGACCTCTCTTACTTAAAAGTATTTGGTTGTGTTTCCTATGTTCGTATTGATTCTACTGCTAGAAGTAAACTCGAGGCAAAATCTAAGAAATGTTTTCTAGTTGGCTATGGTGGACTTGAGTTTGGTTATCATTTATGGGATGACCAAAATCGAAAGACTATCAGGAGTAAAGATCTGATCTTCAATGAAAGTGTTTTGTATAAAGACAGAGACAACACTGACTCCAGAAGTTTAGGTTCTGAAGATAAAAAGCCTAAGGTGATTCCGTTGAAGAATCTTCTTAAAGTGGAAGTGCAGAATTCAGAAGTTGAAGATCAAAAAAATATAGCTCCAAAAGAAAACCAGAGTACTCCTACAACTCTAGTCAGGAGATCTAGCAGGGCCATCAGACCGCCGTAGAGATATTCCCCTTCACTGCATTATATTTTGTTGAACGACAAAGGTGAACTAGAGAGTTATGACGAAGCCATGCAATCTAAAGATTTGGTCAAGTGGGAGTTAGCCATGAGGGATGAGATGGATTCTTTATGTCCAATCAGACATGGCAATTGGCAGAATTACTAAAGGGCAAAAAGGTCTTGCATAACAAATAGGTATACCAGATAAAAGATGAAAGTGATGGCAGAAAATGATACAAGGCAAGGTTGGTGGTAAAAGGTTTTCAACACAAAGAGGGCATCGACTTTAATGAGATTTTTTCTATAGTGGTGAAACTAACCACAATCCGAACAGTACTTGCGCTGGTGGCAAACGAAGACTTGTTCATGGAATAGTTGGATGTTGAGATAGCCTTTCTCTATGGTGATTTGGAGGAGGAGATCTACATGAAGCAGCCACAAGGTTTCGAAGTACATGGTAAGGAGAACATACTGTGCAAAGTTTAGAAGAGCTTGTATGGCCTCAAACAAGCTCCCAGGTAGTGGTACAAGAAGTTTGATGGGTTTATGTGTAGCAATGGCTTCTTGACATGCCAAGGAGATCACTGTTATTATGAATTTCAGTGACTCATACATTATGTTATTGCTATATGTTGATGACATGTTTATAGCAGGAGGTTGCAAACAGGAGATTGACAAGTTGAAGGAGCTATCTAAGGAGTTTGCGATAAAGGATTTGGGTGCTACAAAACAAATCCTTGGGATGAGAATAATAAGGAACAGTAATGGTTTGAAACTGTCATAGGAAGAATATGTTGAAAAGGTATTTAAAAGATTCAACATGAGTAATATGAAGCCCGTGAGAACTGATCCTTTGGCTAGTCACTTCAAGTTGTCAAAGAAGCAATCACCGACCACAGAGCAGGAACGAGACTGTGGCGTCCGGCCCGGGCGTACTCCCTCAAGCCTCCATAGGACCCACCTTGCGGGGCCCTCGGACTTGTGGCTCTTATTGGTAGACCATCCCCGTGCCGCCCACTCATCCGTACTGTCCCCTCTGGGGCCCTCTGGCCCCTCAGGGATTTCTTTCGCGTCCCTCGGGTTCGAACCTCAAACCTCCCTTAAGAGGTTCTTATTTCCTTCTCGAGTACCAATTAAGCTAGTCTTGTCACGTCCCAAAAGAGCTCTTGTTGAAAGGTGGGCAGCCCAGGATACAAGTACTGCTCTTCGATCCTCTACCTAGCCGATGTGGGACTTTTTGTACGTTACATTCTCCTCCACCCAATCGCGTGACGCCCCCATCATGGATCAGCTCCCCTGAGGGTCCCACTGGACCGTGGAGAGTCCACACACCAGGCAGGCAGTACCCCGCTCTGATACCACTTGTCACGTCCCAAAAGAGCTCTTGTTGAGAGGTGGGCAGCCCAGGATACAAGTACTGCTCTTCGATCCTCTACCTAGCCGATGTGGGACTTTTTGAAGATTCAGAAGGAGAGACACGTACCCAAATTGATGCACAATTTGATTTCAAGGAAATAAGAACCTCTTAAGGGAGGTTTGAGGTTCGAACCCAAGGGACGCGAAAGAAATCCCTGAGGGGCCAGAGGGCCCTAGAGGGGACAGTACGGATGAGTGGGCGGCACAGGGATGGTCTACCAATAAGAGCCACAAGTCCGAGGGCCCCGTAAGGTGGGTCCTATGGAGGCTTGAGGGAGTACGTCCGGGCCGGACGCCACAGAGACCACATGGCTAAGATGCCTTATGCTTCTGCAATAGGCAGTTTCATGTATGCCATGGTTTGTACTAGATTGGACATTGCACATGCAGTAGGAGTTGCGAGCAGGTACATGAACAATCTAGGCAAGCAGCATTGGGAGGCAGTGAA
>CAMOHE010053242.1:39340-49775 GCA_946598075.1 Artocarpus hirsutus | reverse complement strand
GGTGATTTGGAGGAGGAGATCTACATGAAGCAGCCACAAGGTTTCGAAGCACATGGTAAGGAGAACATAGTGTGCAAACTTTAGAAGAGCTTGTATGGCCTCAAACAAGCTCCCAGGTAGTGGTACAAGAAGTTTGATGGGTTTATGTGTAGCAATGGCTTCTTGACATGCCAAGGAGATCATTGTTATTATGAATTTCAGTGACTCATACATTATGTTATTGCTATATGTTGATGACATGTTTATAGCAGGAGGTTGCAAACAGGAGATTGACAAGTTGAAGGAGCTATCTAAGGAGTTTGCAATAAAGGATTTGGGTGCTACAGAACAAATCCTTGGGATGAGAATAACAAGGAACAGTAATGGTTTGAAACTTTCATAGGAAGAATATATTGAAAAGGTATTTAAAAGATTCAACATGAGTAATACGAAGCCTGTGAGAACTAATCCTTTGGCTAGTCACTTCAAGTTGTCAAAGGAGCAATCACCGACCACAGAGCAAGAACGAGACCACATGGCTAAGATGCCTTATGCTTCTGCAATAGGCAGTTTCATGTATGCCATGGTTTGTACTAGATTGGACATTGCACATGCAGTAGGAGTTGCGAGCAGGTACATGAACAATCTAGGCAAGCAGCATTGGGAGGCAGTGAAATGGATTTTCAGATTTCTGAGAGGTACTGCAGGTTTAGCTCTGTGTTTCAAGAAGTCAGATTTGGGATTATACGGTAATATAGATGTTGATATGGTTGGAGACATTGATGGTAGAAAAAGTACCACCGGTTATGTCTATACTATAGGTAGCACAACAGTTAGTTGGGTCTCGAAGCTGCAAAAGATAGTTACACTCTTTACAACTGAAGCAGAGTATGTGATAGAGGTGGCAATAATCGTGTTCGTGCTGTGTTCGTGTCGACACGTTTACAGCACGACACGTTTAGCCCAAATTCAAACACGACACGATTAATAAAAGTGCCAGAAATGCAAACACGAACACGACACGCCTATGCTACGCGTAACACGGCACGACACGACATGATTAACACGATTATTAAACGTGCCGTGATAAGTTGACATGATAACAACACGCATATGACACGTTTATGACCCAATTAACTAAAAATTTAAAAAAAAATTAAAAAAATAATTTTTTTTTAAGAAAAGCCAATAAAGAAAATTAACAAAAACACAATATCTAATTAATACTAACCTACTATAAATATTTTAAATATTTTTATTTTTAAGTTTAAATGTGTTATAACTGGGAGGGTTGTGTCGTGCCGTGTCAACACGTTTATGACCCGTTTAATTAAACGTGTTAAGGCGTGTTTAGCATGTTAGCATGAATCCAGTCCATTTATTTTCGTGTTATTCATGCCAACCCATTTATGGCGCAATTAATAAACGTGCAGTCTAAGCCTGTTTATCTCATGTCATTTTCGTATCATGTCATTGTGTGTGTCCGAAATTGCCGGCCCTAGTATGTGGCAATGACTAAAGCAAGCAAGGAGATGATTTAGTTACAGTCATTTCTAGAAGAACTGGGCCACAAGCAAGAAAGGCGAGTGCTACATAATGACAGTTAGAGTGCCATTCACTTGGCAAAAAATCTTGCATTTCACACTGGGACGAAGCATATATAGTTGCGGTATCATTTCATCAGGTCAGCTTTAGAGGATGGGGTGTTAAAGCTTGAGAAGATTCTTGGGAGTCAGAATCTATCAGATATGCTTATGAAAACTGTTCCAATAGAGAAACTGAAGTTATGCGCAACTTCAGTTGGACTTCTCCATAAGGCGTGAGACGTTATTGCGTTGCAGTTAGAGACATGGTGATTGATTAGTCTCCAAGTGGGAGATTGTTGCAGGTATGGAGCCAAATTAATCAGCAAAGAAAGAAGGAAATAAAGAAAAGGGGCAGAGCCCCGATGCTGTAGTGCTAGGTTTGGTCATCGAGGCGCCACCCCAACTAGCGCCGTAGTGCCAAGAGTTTGGTTTTGCACAATTTTTTAGAGAAGAAGTCGGGGTTCTAGCAAAAATTTACGTGTGGGTGCTAGGGTTTCCCAATTGTAACTGTTTTTTCTCTTTCTTTTTGGGGTATAAATAGAAATAAGAAGGCGAGGGCTTATTAAGAGAGCAATTGTAACTCATATTTTTGTGAAAGAGGCATATTTAGAGTGTGAGGCTATTGGGGTGTGTTAGAGAGCTAAGAGAGATTTGGAAAACATAAAATTGAGAGTGTGTGAAAGAAATTTTTCTTGTAATCTGTATTTATCTCCTTCATCATAGTGGAATCTGCAGCGACAGAAACATGATGTACTCTCAAATTTGGACGAACCTGTATAAAAATTTGATATTTTTTTTCTTATTTTCTTTTTCTGCAATTATTCGTTCTTGGTGTTCTTATAATTAGGAGGCGCCAAATCCTCTTTTTTAAGATGCTAAGCATAAAGAGGTGAATTCCCATAGACATAGCACAAACCAGATTGATTCAAGGGGAAAAACAAGAGGCTCGCCATACCTTTTTAGCAATCGGACAATGCCAAAGTGAGTGGAAATTGTCTTCTACTTCGCCTTGGTAGGAAGAATATTATTGAAAGCTCTCCAGTGAAATGTTTTACCTTCCCCAGCAACTTTTGATTCCACAGCTTGCACCACCATTTTTTCTCCACGTCCCCATTGGAAGGGGAGGCCTGCAATTTATCTGTTTAGCGCCAATCTATACCCTGACTTCACCGTGTAAACGCCCTTGTCTTCAAAATGCCGAGTGATAGTATCCTCATGATCCCTTAAGCTCAATGCGATCCCACCGCTTGGTGATTACCCTCCGGAGAAGTAACGGTGGCCAACAGACTGGCGACGCGCCGATGTGCGGACCCCTGGCCTTGACCCTCTTGCTCATTGTTGTGTTTTAGTTGCATCATATCAGACACGGCAAAAAGAAAAACCCCATATTATTAGAGGTATTTGTCGCGTTGATTTCACATTAAAGACACCTTAAAAGTATAAATGGACGGCCGTTGGTCATAGCTCTATAAATTATAGACGTCCTGTCATGACACAGCGGATCCAAAACAAGTGAGCCTGACCTTACTTGAATGTGTTTTGAAAAATTGCCAACTACTACAATTTCCTTCGATTATTTAATGGCGCTTGCAGTAATTTATCTGGTCACGCCACTAATGCACCCATAAAAAGTATACCAAGACTCATTTGACATCCTTTAACAAACATTTTCTTTGAAACATTAGTTATAACTGATGGCCTTGTTTGGTTTTATTTTGAGAACTTTTAAAAATATTTTTGTATATTTTTTGAGACAAAAATTACAAAAATGCTTTCAGCATAATTCTTAAAAAATTTTCATTTTTCAAAACAAAATTATTTTCACTTATTTTGAAAATACTATTAAACGACCATGATATGTTAGAACCAATATTGGTTAAGACCAACAAAATAAGTTTGAACCATGATTTTAGTTGTAGTCCATGTTTAGAAGTTTGCTAAAATGTTAGTTTGAATAAGAATTAGTTGAAACCGCCGTTTGGACTTTGAACTATAATTTATTAGTTTGAATTAGTATTTGGTATGTTTGAACCAAAAATATTAGATGAAATTAAAACTTATCAGTTTCAACCAATTGGGTCTAACATTAGTTGTAATTGATGGCGGCTAAACATAAATTTAGGTATCAACTTAAAATATACTTCTAATTGATGTATCAAATAAAGTTAAATTCTTATTCTTATTCTAATCGTGAGAAAATTAAGGCACTTTTAGGCTAAAAAAAAGTAAACCGAGATGAACAACCTTAAAATAACTAATTTCAGCAGGAAACAAAACACATACACACATATATATATATATATGTATATATATATATATAAATTATATATATTACAAGGGATGCTAACCTTATATCCCCAGAGCTTGAAGAAAGCAAAATAATAACAATAAAAATAATAAACAACCCATTATTTTCTTGGAACATGGAGAACAAAATTAGAAAAAGCTAAACCTCGATTATCAGTACTCGGATCTACTTCTGATTCAGCAGCTTCTCCAGATTCTTGACAAACTCATCAATATACCCACTCATGAACCCAGGTTTCCCCAACAATTCTCTCCACTTTGCATGGTTCTTCCTCACCATAAACCCCACCTCACTATCTTTATCCGTTACGGATTTTATGGCTTTCCTCAAACTTTCCTTTGAAAACCACCCACTTTCTTCCTTCTCAACTTCCACAGCAACCTTCAGCTCTCTGCTCAACAGCTTGGTGTTGAGTATTTGATCCCCCAAGTGTGGAACCAGCACAATCTGTTTCTCACTCAACAGTGCCTCCCACATTGACCCAAACCCACAGTGATTCACAAAACACCCAACATTAGGGTGGTTCAGTATCAATGGCTGCTGAACCCAACCCCCATAGACCATTCCTCTACCCTTTACCCTCTCAGCGAACCCGACCGGGAACGCTTCTTCCACAGTTTTGCATCCTACCGGCGGTTTCAGGGCAATGAGAAAAGGAAAATCCGTTGATTCAAACCCTAAGAGAAGTTCTTGAAACTGCTCCTTTTCAAGAATATGTTGGCTACCAAAAGCACAAAATACAACTGAACTCGGTTTGAATCGGTTTAGCCACTCGGTCGATCGGTCCTCCAATGAGGCTGTTCCCGTCAGTTCGGGCAACACCGGACCCGTTAGCAACAAGGGTTTGTTGTATTGGGATGCCATGTAGTCGCACAATTCACCTTCGAGTTCTCTACACGTTCTTATGCTCAGAATGTCGGCGTTTTTCATTGCCGTCGTCGTCCGCTCATAAAACGTTATTCCATCTCCGAACGGGAGAGATAGGAAGAGCAATGACCGAACTTCAGGCCCACAAAGAACCACGGTCGACGACGGATATCCAGGGGGCGGATCCTTAATATCCTCCTCGGTGACTGGTCTATCACAGGGAACATTCCGTGCTGGGACTAGTGCAATGGCTAGCGACGACCCGGACACGACGCTGTAGCAGACAGACGTGGCGCCGATGTGAGCTGTGATCTCAGGAACCCAATGAGCAAAGTCGTAGAAGACGAGTTTGGGCTTGGCAGCCGAGAGGAAGTCATGGACTTGAGGGCGCGTAAGGTCCATGGCGGCGGCTAGGAAGCGATTCAAGGAGATGTGGATCTCGGAGGCGGTCTCGGCACCGGGAGGGAGGCCATCGACGTGGGGAACGGTGATTGGATGGAAGGTGATGAGGGTGGGATGGAGACTTAAATGTTGAAGCTGAATTTGAGCTTTCTTCGGCAAAAGGATCGAAATTCTGTGGCCTCTGCCGGCAAGCTCGTTGGCCAGGTGGATGAACGGCGTTATGTGGCCGGCGGCGAACCACGGAAACATGGCGACGTGAAAATTTGCCATCTTATATACTGTTTATTACACATTTTTGTTCTTTTATAGGGATATTTAGTATATATACGACTGGCTGTTGAATCACGTACAGATACAATGAATATTATGTCATGCAGGTCGCTGTATGTTTGGTTTTCGTTTTTATTTTTGAAAAAGGTTGTTTGTTTGTTTGTTTTTTTTTTTTTTTTTGACAAGATTTGTTTTGTTTTTTTAATAAATAAAAAATGGGGTTTTCAAAATAAAAAAAAAAAAAATGGGATAAGCAGATTTTTAGGAGATAGACGTCTCCTGACTTTGTTATCGGTTATAATAATATTGGCGAAGTTATGTTTTCTACCTCACGTGAAATAAGCGGTCGAGAGACATTATGGATCTCACAGGATTTTGCGCATTTTGTTGAATTTTGAAACTACTTTATCTGTGTACATGGTTTTTTTTGGGGTAATAATCTATGTTTGTGTGTAGCTAGTTGTCTACGTATGTAAAGTAAGAAGAAGTTTGAACGGAGATAAATCCATGCCACATGTAAATAATGGATGAAATAATTATATTTTCCCCTTCACACAAACATAATTGATCGACCAATTGTCACCGCTTCAAAGTAGATATGTCAATTAGGCTGAGCTGCCCAACAAGTACAAAGACACGACATGAAAATTTTTAGGCCTGATACAACAAGATACGAGGTTATATTAGGCCGGACTAAGCATGACACTTAACGGTGGCCCGTCTTGAGCTCATAGTTTTAAGTATATAGGTTGGGTATGACACGTCACGACACGACAAAAAATACAAGTACGACATGGCATAACCTATTGAGCACGATAAGCCAGCACGACAAATATAATTTTGTTTAATTTTATTATGTAGTTTTAATAGTAATGTTACATATTTCTCTATAATTAAAAGAATTACCTCTTCCAAAAAAAAAAAAAAAAAAACCTACTATCTCCATAAACATAATCAACTAATTTCACCTAAACACTTCTTTTAGAGTGTTTGGAAACATAGTTAGAATTACAAGTTGAAACCAAAAAAATACTATAGTAGAGTTTTATTTTACGTTGTAATATATAATAGCTTTACATTATAATAGCTGAAACTTATAACTTCAACTAGGCTGCCAAATGAAATTTTGAGTTAGAGGCTTGAGTACTAGATTTTTAGTGGCATCAATTTTTTTAGTAATAAAATATGAAGTTTATTTTTATTTATTTTTTAATTGTGTAATATTTAACTTGAAAGTGTTAAAAATAAATTTTAACAATGCAAAAAATAATAGCTTGGTAGGCTAGTCTAATATTCTATTGTGCTAGGTACAATAAAAGCACGAGCATAGCATGGCACAAGCACGAGATGTGTTTAGGTCATTGGGCCAGGCTAGGCCTATAATTTTTTTATTCGTAGGCCGATGTAAGCATAACATGAAGCTTTAAAGGCCGGGTTGACACGGCACAAAGCACACATGGGCTCAAATAATTATCAGTGAGGCCAGTACGGTATGACACAATTGACGTCTTAACTTCACAATTCACACACATACACACACGTATATATATATATATATATATGAGGCAACCACTTCGCTATGGCCACCTGCAAAAAATGGATGAAATGAATTCTTAATAATGTTATTTGGTATTTATAGTCAATACAAGTGAGACTGAAAAAACAATTAAAAAAAATACAAAAAATGTTCAAATTAAAAAAGGGTCTAATGTGACCGAGATTAAATTCAAATGGGAAATATTTAAAAATTATATTTGCTTAAGACCTTTCATTAGAAGGAATTCTTTTCACAAACAGGGAGCTAGATAAATGACAAAAGAAGCCATTAAATTCTGATTATTAAGGTTAAGATACTTAAGGGCCCGTTTGGTTCATAGTTTTAACCGCAACTTAAATCATTTTGCTACAGTATTTTCTCTCATAAAAATTTAAATTTTCATTCAAATTCTCTATTCAAATATATAAACCAAACGGACTCAGAATATGACTTTAACATTTGTCAAAAAAAAAATTTGACATTTAAATATATACGTAGAGTTGTAAGGTGTTTTAAAAAAATTCACTGTAATATTTTTTATTGTAGGTTTTTGGAGGAATATTGTGAACTTCAAAGCATGGCGCAAAATTTCGGCTTCATATCTCCGGCAATTGTTTCAAGTGCTGCAAGAGACCTGCAGAGTGATCATAGAGAGCGTGTCACATAAAAATTAGCTGAAGCACCGAGGGGAAAATTATTATTTCTGCCATACAACGTTGAAGATCATTGGATGTTAGGACTTATTTCGCCATGGGAGGACCAAATATATTGGTTTGACCCCCTCGGACACCCACCACGTGAGGATTTCTTATCAGTAACAAGATTGTAAGTATTAATATTGTCTTACAAAATTAATTGTTTTTAGTCTCACATAATTGTATCATCTATTAATTTATTTATTATTTAAACATGATACATTATTAGGGCGCTTAACGATTAGAAGCTTCAAGCGGAAACCGGTGTCACAAACCGACCAAACGGAACGTTATATTCTAAACGTAAGTGTCCAAGACAACAAGGAAACATAGAACGTTGTTTTTTTATTCTACGTTTCATGCGGGATATAATTACAAGTGGTATACAAGCCTTAGGAAAAAAAGATTTTTATATTCATATAAATATACATGAAGTTAGATTAGAGTGGGTACAATTTGTAAATAGGTTTGTGCTTCTTAGATAGGTACACATTATAGTAGATTAACAAAGTGCTCAAAATAGCCCAAATGTAAAATGATCTTGTAAATACAATGCAATTTTTAATATACAACAATTATTGTATGTAATTAGGGCCTTGATGTAATGGATAGCACACAGGACTAGCCATCTTATGGGAAATTGAAATTATGGGAGAATTTTTTTTTTTTTTTGGAAAATACCAAATTTTCACGACTGTTTTAGTCAAAAACCGTCGTGGAAGGTGGAGCTTCCACGACGGTTTTTGACGAAAACCGTCGTGGAAGCTCCATCTTTCACGACGGTTTTGGTGAAAAATCGTCGTGGAAGGTGGACCTTCCATGATGGTTTTGGTCAAAAACCGTCGTGAAAGCTCCGCCTTCCACGACGGTTTTTTTGCCTTCCACGACAGTTTTGGTGAAAAACCGTCATGAAAAATTAGCACTCACACTCATCTCGCGCGTCAATTATTCTATTACACGACTGTAGAAAACTGTTGTGAAAACTCGATCTTGTTCCACGACAGAAGTTTCTACGATGATTTTTTAACGGTCGTGAAATTTTTCCATGACGGTTATAAACCGTCGTGGAATCCACATTTTGTACTAGTGCCATTTGCATGACTTTTGACAAAATCCAAGAACTCTTCCATACCATTCACATACTCTTTAGACAATCAAAATTCTCACATCTATTTCATATCCATTTTGCAATTCCTAAATCAAAATAATAAATAGCAAATATTCAATTAAAATTAATTTCACAATTTATATATATAGCCACCTACATATATTAATTAATCATAAAAAAAAAATCACCCATCATAAAACAAGTTACACATACTCATTATAAAACAAAGAAATCATACCCATGATCCACAATACAAACTTCACAGAATAAACATTAAAATCAACAACTATTTATCAATTTCGGATTAATTATACATCACAATCAACAACTATTTCTCACTTTCTATAAAAAAACTTACAATTTGGGCTGAGATTAAGGAGTGTGGAGGCGGAGAGAGACAGTGGCGGCTGATTCAAATGGGTCTGTGTTTGTATTTGTGAAGTGTGTTTCTGAAATGTGTCTGAATGCTGAGGTTGGAAAGGGGGTTTTAAGTAAGCTACCACGATTGTTTTCTGAAAAAATTATTGTGGAAGATACCACGACGGTTTCTAGAGAAAACCATCATGGTATCTCAAATATACCACGACGGTTTTCTCAAAAAATCGTCATGGAATACGAGAGATACCTTGATGGTTTCTTGAGAAAACCGTCATGGTATCTCAAATATACCCCGACGGTTTTCTCGAGAAACCGTCGTGGTATCTTCATATACCACGACGATTTTCTCCAAAAACCATTGTGGTATATTTGAGATACCACGACGGTTTTCTCGAGAAACCGTCGTAGTATCTCTCGTATTCTACGACGGTTTTTCGAGAAAACTATCGTGGTATCTTCACCCCATACCACAATGGTCTTCGTTTTTATGGACGTAACTTGCTGCGCATTTTTGACCTTACCATGATGGTTTTTAGGAAACGATCATGAAATAAAGGTCATGTAATCAATAATTTCTTGTGGTGCATAGGGCGGTCGCCCTTGTAAAGTCAACAATCTGCGTGTAACGTGTTTTTGCTGTGGGATTTGATCCTAAGTTAAATTTTGAAGCCTTATTTGATAAGAATGAGAGCCTTCCCAGCCTCTATATATGAGAAACATGTTTCTATAGTCATTTAGATTACTTGAGAAATTTAGAGAGAGTATCTAGTGCAAGAAACTCTAAAATTCCCATAGAATTATTGTTCAACATCAAGAACTTTAATTCTTGGTTTTCTTTTATGGTTGGAAAAAGATATTACCAAGAGAAAGTCTGAACGACATATGCCCACTCGCATTCCAATCGTGGAATAGAGAGTGGTAAAGAAACCAGTTGGTTGAGGCACTTTCGGTTGTAATTCTCTTGTAACAATTCTGAGAATCTTGTTCAGTCAGAAATATTGTTTCTAGTCTATAAGAGGCACGAAGATCTATTATTAGTTTATTATACACCGAGAGGAAAAAAAAAGGAAAAAAATGAAAAAAAAATAAATAAAAATCAAAATTAGTTAAGGAATAATGGAGTGGTTGAGTATAAATTATTCCAAAAAATTCTCCATCATTTAAATTGTATCCTATATCATTATCCACTTAAAAATATCTTAATAAAATAATACAAATAATTAAAAACATAAATAAATAAATATAAAAATATTGTAAATAGTAGATTTGCTTCTACTATAAATAAACCCCCCCCCCCCCCGGGGG
>CAMOHE010053242.1:0-39320 GCA_946598075.1 Artocarpus hirsutus | reverse complement strand
TATAAATAAACCCCCCCCCCCCCCTTTTCTTTTCATGTAATTCATACCATTCTCCTTTGGAGAAAATTCTCTTCTTCCTTCTTCTTAGGTTAGTCCTCTTCTAAATTTTAGTTTTATATATTTGTAAAATAATTCTAGTTTTTATATTGTAAAATAGTTATGATCAGTAAAAATATGTGTGTTTCTACTTTCATTATGTCCTTCTAAATTCTACTTTGTTGGGGAGAGAGGGGCGGATATTCTGGCAAAATTGAGGTTAATATTTTTATTTTTTTCAAAGTTTTCTAAGCTGTTATAATGTCAAAATCATTTTTAGAAAACTTATAATTTTCATGTTAACTTAACTAAAATTCTTGCAAAATTAAGTTTTAATTTATCATAGACATAGGATAGCACGAATAATGCTTAAGAATACTTTGATTATTCGTAGACATGAAATGACATGGTAAATACTTAACGGTAAATTTTGTCGGTAATTTTAGTAGGTTAATTTGAAAATATACATATTTGTTAAACATGAGTTTTGATGCATTATAGACATGAATTGACATAATAAATGCTTGGTAACTCTTGATTTATTGTAGATAAAAGATGACATATTGCATACTGAAACCATATTAATAAATAAGTTTAGAAAAACTAAAACATATTTAAATTAATTGCCAGAATTGAACTTTAATTCTTGGTGTTTGTTAAAATTGTTGTTACCTTTAAAATTAATTGCACTTATTGTTCAAGTTCCATCTCCTGAGTTAAATTTTGCTTATAAAAGTTTCATTTACTATTCAAATCTAAGCCACATTTCTTTTTGTTAAAATTCAAAAAAAAAAATCTAAAAAAGAAAAAAGAAAAAAAATGAAAATATTGAAAATAAAATTAACTTTTATTCTCAGATTCTTCAACTAAACATAATAGAACTAATATATTTGACCTTTACAATATCTTTTCCCTATGGGATCGACCTCAGACTCATCGAGATTTATTACTTGAACAATCTTATACTTGAGGTTATATTGGACATATACTTTTAGACCCGAACACCGACATTGAGGGGCCCAGTCGTGGCTGAGGCTGGGTTCGTGTCGTCAGGCGTGTGGGGGGGCCAATTGGGCAGGTCGAGCCAAGGAGGGCCTGTAGACGGCCTTAGATGGACAGGTAGCCGAAGGTGAGGCGTGGAGGGTTCGAGGCGGCTGGTTTTGCGAGATGTTGGTTCGTGGTTCATGGCGGAGGCAGCGTTCCTTTTGTATTTTAGTTTTTGTTTATAATTTTTTTCTAGGTTATGATAAAGGAGGTGGTCTCCCCGCCTCCTATTATTTTTTGTGTGTCTCCTCTGCCCGATAAGGGTGGAAGGTTTGTAGATGTTTGGTTAGACGATAGTCTATACAAGTTGTATGTACCTTTGGTGCAATGGGTTTGGTTAGGGTTAATCGTACTAAAATGTGGCTTGTGTGGTAAAATTGGTATTGCCGACCCACCTATAAGTCATTGATACAGTTAAACCGCATAGTGATGTGAGTGGCATCCGTTTTGTTCGCTCTAGATCTATGTTGTACTCTTGCCGTTAGTAGAGTTATGTGAGTAGCACCTGTTTTGTTTGATCTAGACCTATGTTGTATTGTTGCTCTCAGTGGCCATTAATCACAGCTTTCATAGCCGGTTCTTAAAAAAAAAAAATTATTTGTTTTTCACCGTTAGATTGAGATAATGGACAAAAAGTATTCTCCACAGCTATAGAATTTTAGGGCGTCCATTTTTTTGTTGTTTTTAAAGAAAAATCTTCCTTTCACTTCTTTTAAAAGATAGTTTTTTGGTTTGCTGTATAGTTTTGAAACATGAGTCTACCATGACCAGTTACGCACCTCCAATGGAAGCTATAATAATCTTGGAATAGGATAATATTAGGGTGGATATCATGTTGCAACATGGTTGAGTGTTAAAAAAGAAAATAAAAAAAAATAACTAGAACTTGAAATTATAGACTACACCTACTTTAGAGTTGTCCTGCAGCCCGTTAAACCTTCCTGCTGATCAAAGCGTTTAAAGGGCAAGACAATGTGCCCAAATCAATACACATAACACCAAACGAAACTAAGAAAATGTCATTACTTTTTTCTCTCTCTTAGAAAAATGGCCAGGACAATTAGTTAGTAAATCATTAACTATTATCTGTTAAACATTAAATCAGTCCATCGGTGACTGACCACCAAGTAAATTAGTTAATCACCGACCATTTTTCAACAAAATAAAATCTTCCCAATTTAACAAGACTTTCCCTCAAAAAAGGCAATTTAAGAAAAGTAGGAGCGTTGCCAAAACAATATTTGGAAAAAAAAAGGGGCCATTTTCCCACATACTGCCTTCAAAAAGAAAACTGAGAAAACAGTAGTGCACTTACTGATAATAGATTGGAAATCTTGACACAACATTTACCTAAGTCCTACAGTGTATAATTGACCATTGGAGTTCTGATGTGATACATTAACCCAAGACAAGGAAGAGATCAGTGAAACCATCTGATATATTCCATGTTTCACTTAGTTAAAACAACGGGGAGGGGGGATTAAAATATACAAAAACATGGTTAGATATGAAGAATCTCAAAACAGCAAGCAATGTTATACCTTTATTTATTTATTTATTTATTTTGAAGGGCGCAATTTTATACTTTTTTGCTATCAAAAAGAAAGCACCAACCGAAACCATAACCATGACTTTTCTATAGATGGTGAAAAGAACCAAAAGTCCCAATTAGTTTATTTAAAAAAAAAAATCCAACTCATTGAAATACATAAGATACACAACTAAATCTACTTGTAGGAAGGGGTCGTGTGGTATTTGACTCACACTTGAAAGATTGCGGTCAGCTGCGTTGTGAAAGATCCTGATCAATCGGATCGAATTCTTTAAGATTGCTAACTACATTTTGTACTTTCTTGGATAGCTCGTTGCTGTGCTCTTCAACAATTTTTATAAATGCAGTAAGCTGTTCTTGATATGTCGAGCACAGTCGTTTCTTGTTTCGCAGCTCTGCAGTCAATTCCTGAATTCTCTTATCCTTTTCATCCTAGATTCACAGAAGGTGAAAGTTTAAAAGATTTTGCAGAAAATGAAAGTAGAATTGTTTGCATAGAGTTAATAGAAAACTATATTTAAAGATCTGAAAAACTCACCATTGTGTGACGAGCTTCGCGCGAGGAGACTACAAGTGGATGGTTGTGATCCTTTACAAATTTTGTTATCACCCATTTTCCAGACTTGTCGTACTTAACATGAATCATAGCCTTACAACCTTCCCTTGTGCTTGGCCGTGGCTTTCGAACTGGCCCAAATTTCCCTCGAATACTGACACAGTAGCCTTCCTTGTTACACCCAAGTCGACGGGCAAGAATCCTTCCATCTCTTTCAGAACGGCGACAAGACATAACACGCATCACAAATCCCACCCGCCTTGCATACTCATCATAGAATATCTTGGCAGCATCTTCAGAATCGAATTCCATACCTTCATATGGCTCTAAAATCTTATCCCCTTCATATGGGACCAATGTCTGTATGGCAGAACTCTCCACTGCCCCAGCTCCTTCATCTGAATCCACTGCATAAATTTTGGTTGTTACTTTTCTTTCAGACACAAGCTAAAGGATAGATATAGTCCTTTTCCATTATGAAATTGAGAAGGTGGAAAAACAAAAGCAAAAAACAAACAAAAAACAAAATCGCATCCCTAAAATATGTGTTCCTGTTAGAATATTTTGTGTGGAATAGCATAATCATGGAAAATTTGCTCTAATTTTATTAACTAAAGTGTACCCTTGCGGTCCCATTTGTTAGCAAACTCGGGCGGCCCTGACGGTGGAACCGCCACTTTGGGCAGGTAACCCGCAAACCTACCACCTCTTTACATGCTTCAAATTACACCCAGAATGGTGTTTGGAGGAATTTGTTTGGAAGAATTCTATCAGGGCAAACCAGAATGCTGTTTAGAACATAAGGCCATGTTTGGTAAGACATTAAAGAAAGTAGGAAGAAAAGAAAGGTATATAATCTAGGAGGAAAAATAGAGAGGAAGATGAGGACCTTTCTCTTCTCGCGTTTGGTATGAATTTGATAGGATCCTAGCAATGAAAAAACATAGTAGAAAGACACAACAGAGTTAAAGGAAGAACAGGAAGAAGCTGTTATGATTATCGGAAACAATGAATAGCAGCCTTCAGAAGGCTGGAACTCTCCCATGGGTTATCCCCAAGTTCTCACAAAACAGACCGTTTTCTTACCATCTGCAAATCCCCCTTTTAAATGACTATTTCCTTCTCTAACCGGTATTAACAGCCAATACTAATCAGAACAAAACCTCAAGACTGCCTTCTAAACTTCATAACAGAAAACACTTTATTATTAACTAACCAAACTAATACCTGAGGCCCATCAATACCCCGCCGCCGCAAAAATCACCTTGTCCTCAAGGTGAAAACCAGGGAAAAAAATAGGAACAATACATCAACAAGGTCAATAACAAAAATCTTTGTTAACTCCTTGTTCGAGAAACTAAATTCATGTTTCCTGCAGAGTTCATCTCTTTGAAATCGAGCGATACAAGAATTGCCTTCCAAAAACTTGATTGCCTATCACGAGTAGCCACGATCTTCAACAAAAACTAGTATGTTGATCCTAAAACTGATTGAAATCTCAAAAAATCCCCATAAATTGCCACAACTCTCATACTTCGGTCCATTCAGTTGTCTATTTGTGCTACTTCCAACATGTTTCCAGCAACAAGAAAGCCTCCTCACTTATTGGCCTCACAAAGAAGTAAAGAGTGTTCAGTGACAATGGTCTCTTTGAACCCCCATGTCCTTGACTACGGAAATTTCTTGAAGAATCAAGTCAAACAGTCGCTTGTCAACCTTCTTCAACACTTCTCTCCTCCAGGAATCGCGACATCTGCGCCATGCTTTGGACCAAGGACTTGATGGTTCACTCCTAGCTGCACAAACATTCTCTATCATCGGCAATGTCTTTCTCCACGTATACCACTTGACAGGATCCTAGAAAATTCTAGAGAGACAGCATAGAAAGGCAAAAAAAAAATTGAAGAAAAAACTAAAATAAGCTATTTCCCACAAATCAGCCCTTTTTTAACCATCTGCTAGTCCCCTTCTATACAACTAATTCCCCTCCAACTGCTGCTAACAGCTTCTACTAATCAGAACAGTCTAACAAACTTCATTACAGACCACACTCTATTATTAACTAACAAAACTAACTACCACCTGAAGCCTGTCAGAATTCCCTCCTCTAATCCCTCCATGTTGGGATAAACGAAAATAAGGATTTTCTAAAGGATTTGAAATATCTCACTCACTCTTTTCCCTCCTTTTCTCTCCTATCAAACAACCAGGGATGCAAAATCCTTCCACTAATTACCATTCTCCTCTCCCTCCTGCCACTTTTTCCTCCTACCAAACGACCTCTAAAGGATAGTTTTTCCTTCTCTTCCTATGGCTGGCCATATCTGAATCCTCTTTAATCTACAAACCAACATCTGTCTGTCAGTTCATTTATCAAACACCTGGTGACCGGAAACAGTGATAGCCTCCAATTAACACAAACCCGTTTCATCAGCTGACCAAACCAAAACAAATAAAAGCTTGCACGGAGATTATAGGTCAAAATAACAGAAGAAACACCAACTATGACATATTTGACAGGGAACAAAACCAGTAGCGAACGAGAAAAAAAGTCAAAATCCAGAACAAAAAGGGAAACAAAACCCACTAAATCTAAAACCCAGTTGCTCCAAACACACCAGAGTTTGCCAATTAACTTAGAGGACTGATTCAGATACTGACAAAAAACCATCAGACAGAACAAAAGGAATTAAGGGTTAATGTTAGAATTTGGTAATAGGGAAAGCATATACTTACTTGACTCGAAAGCAGAACCGAAACGAGGTAAATGAGTTGTGTCGAGTCGTGTCGTGTTGTGGGCAACTTAAGGATGATTGTCTTCAACGTTTAGCGTCAGGACTCGGTGTTCGACTTCAAACAATCTTGCTTGCAATGTTCTGCAAATGTGTGTGTTCGTTTGATAAGGTGAATCGGGGCCTACAAGAGAATTGACGGTATGAGCCACTCGTTTGAAGCCACGTGCGGAAAAAATAAAGCACGAAAACTCGTATCTGCAGGGTGATTCAGGAACACACTATTTTTTTTCTTCAGTATTAATTAAAAAAAAAGGCTTTAAACGTACAAGTTTTAAGAAAATTAAAGGTTAAATTTCACAAAGATCCAAATTTTAAAAGTGGTATACAATCTATTTACACAGGCATTTATTTTATTTTTTTAATTTAAAGAGGAAGAATTAAAATCCAAATTTTAATAGTGGAGCTAGATATGGAATTATTGATAGGATATATCTACACCTACTACTTTATTCCTATTTGTTTATCTAAAATGTTGTCTTTTACTGTATATTCTTAGATCATCTTTAATGCAAACGTCAATGCTAATATCATATTTGATGTGTTGTTTTAATATATGATGCTATTTAAAATGTTATGTTTGGCTTTTGTTATATTTATTAAACTTTAAAACTTATACAAGTAAACTTTTAATATTAAACAATTAAAAAATAAAAACATTGTAATTATTAAAATAAAATAGTCAATCTATCAACCAATACGAATCAAATGTCAAATTGTTATATGCTTAAAGCAAATTTAGTACTAAGAATAGTATTATATTAGAGAGCGTCTTTTGCACCCTATTAGGATTTTAGAATTGGCATTATTTTGTGGATTTGATTGTGATGTGATTCCTAACTGATGTGCTACAGGAATCGGTTTTGGAAACTCTCAGCTTTCGGCCAAGCTTGCTCTTATTTTTGTTCCCTGTTTTAACAAGTCAATCTATACCTATTTTGGAAATTCTAATTGTTTGGTTTTTGGAATTGCAGCAAGGTATTATTAAAGAGAATCTTTGTGGTTATGAAAGCTATTTCAAATCAGTTATTGCATTTTGATTTGGTTAAGTCAACTTTTGTTAAGTTTGGAAAAAGTTGAACTTAGATGAATTACTTAATTTGCAAGAATCGATTTCGTTTTGCTGAATAACTCATCCAGGTTTATGGAGATTTCTACTAGAAACATGCTGCATTAATTAGAAGATTTTAAGAATCAATTGAGAATTGATTTTGTACCAGATTCTGTAGATATGTTGTAACAAAATGAGCAACGTATTGTTGACAGTGGATTGCATTGAAGATTATGACAACTAGCACTTTTTGGCTATTTAAATAAAGTCTTATAATGGTATGTATGCGTCTAGAAAGCCTCATAATTATAGAGAGATTATTTGTGAGCGTTTTTAGTAATTTTATTTCTTCAGGAGAAGAGTTTTAGTTTTTTTAGAGAAACCTTTACCTGTGTTAAAGGATTTTAATTTAAGTCGAAGGGATTTCACTCAGTATGTTCATTAAATAGTTATGTCATAGATGTCATACTTAGAAAGGGAGTCTTGGATAATTAAGTCCAATTGAATTGTAACTTTTATCATTTAGTGTACTATTCATATGTTTGGACATAGTCCCATGGATGTAGGTGGCTACCGAATTGTAATATCAATCTCTCGTGTCTATTTTAACTATGTCATGTTTATTACAAACTTTTAACAAACTTGTTACAATAAATTTAAATATAAACTTGATAAAAGACATAATCGATATCTTCAATTGGTATCAGAGCAAGTCACTAACGTGTTTTTTGGTGAGACTTTAGGTGTACTGGTTGTTTTGTATGCATGGACATTATGAGAGAAGGAGGTTCAGTGAACAAACCACCATATATGAAAGCTTTCATCAAAGCTATTGAAAAAAGTGTTTGAAGGTCTGTTATAACAGTTTGTACTCATTCTACAACAAAGGATGCCAAAGGAAATACCATACCTAAAGCTGAAGAGAAATGGTCTGCAGGTGAAGATGGGCTCGCCAATAAAAATTCCAAAGCCTTGAATGCCATATTTAATTTTGTGGACGTCAATCAATTCAAACTGATTTCCACATGTAAAACAGCAAAAGAGCATGGGATATTCTCGAAACTGCACATGAACGAACTGTCGATGTGAAATCCTCAAAGTCACAAAATTTGACAACTCATTTTGAGCAACTGCGTATAAAGGAGGATGAGTGCATTGCATAATTTAATTAAAACATTTGTGACATCGTAAACGAAGCTTTCGCTTTATGAGAAAAATATTTGGACTCCAAGTTGGTAAGAATGCTTTGCTCGGGAGGTTGCTGCCATTAAAGAAGCTAAAGATGTCAAGATGATGATGCTAGATGAACTCATAGGTTCTGTCCAAACTTGTGAGTTGAAGTTCAAGAATTCAAAGAAAAACAAAGGCATAGCAAGTCAAGCTTAAATGGGCTACTCCATAAACAAAAACAAGTCCGATGAGGATGATGATTTAAATGAATCCATTGCCTTACTTACCAAAAAGTTTAGCAAAATTATGAAGTAAATAAACAAGAAAGGAAAACTCACTGAAAATTTAAAAAAAAATCGTCAAAAGGACAAATTTTCCTCCATTCATTGATATGGAGTGAAGAAAAGAAACAAAGAAGTTCAGTGCAAGGGATGTTTGGTCACATAATCTGAATGTGTAAACACTCTAAAAAAGAAGAACAAGGCAATCACTTCGACATGGAGCGATGATGATTCAAATAGGAGTGTACACGATGCAGAAGAACATACTAGCAATTATGCGGCCTTTACTATAAGTTCTAAACTTTCAAGTCATGAACTATTGAAATGTGATACTGCTATTTCAAAATTTATTACAACAAAACAAGCAACAGAATCTAGTAAAAGTTTCAATGACACACATTTCAAGGCAGAATTTGATAGTGATAATGAAGAATTAAGTTGCGACAAGATACAAGAAGATGTATAGAAAGTGGCTAGTGGTTATAAACTCAATGACCTACTTGAAGTGAAAGTTGGTACTCTTAAAAAGGAAAAAGAAGAGTTATCAAGGACAAAAGCAAATTATGAAATTTTAGCCATAAAGCACTAGAAGAATCTTGCTAAAACCAGAATTGAGTTGGAATAAACACAGAAGAATCTAAGAATGCTCAACTCAGGAATGATAAAGTTAGGTCATTTACTCTCTCAACAAAAACTTGGAGGTCATCACGTTGGCCTTCACTACCAAGGTCATGAAATCTCAGGAAGACCACGTTTGTGAAGGCAATCTTTAGTACTATTAAGTAGGTTTCTGAAATACCTCAGGTAAGTGAAGGTAAGAAATCTATTGATAAGAAAACTATTGTAGCTAAAAGAACAACAAATAGATTTGTTCCAATATGTTACTATTGTAATTTTACAGGGCATATTAGACCTAAATATGTTAAGTACTTGAATGCTTTAAAAAAGATATGTCGATAAAATGATATAATAAAAAACAAACACCTAAATTTAAAATTAAATTGTCAATAAATCTCCTAGGAAGATTTGGAAAAGAAGTCTAATATAAGGGGTTTTGTTGCTTATACTTCTTTAAAAGCATGTACTACTAATGCTTGATACTTTGATAGTGGTTGTTCTAAGCATATGATACGTGATCGGAAAATTCTATCAAACTACTATGAAAATGGTAGAGGACTTGTCACATTTGGTAACAGTGTGAATGGTCGTGTTCTTGATAAGGGAAAACTAAATTTAAACGAATTTTCAAGGCTTAAAAACATGTTGCTTGTGGAAAGATTAAAAGCAAATTTGAGTAGCATAAGCCAATTATACGATCAAGACTTGTTTGTGAAATTCACAAAAGAAAATTGTTAGGATTTTTATGCTAATGATTGTTGTATTTTGACAGGGACAAGGTCTATGGATAATTGTTATTTACTCATTATTCCCCACATCATAGCATAAACTCACAAGTTTCAAAGTGCAACAACTAATGATATCAAAATTTGACACCAAAAGTTAGGTCACTTATGCCAAGATTGTCAGTGCAGTAGATGTCCATGGTGTTCCAAACCCAAGCAAGAAAAAACCAACAGTTTGTGATTCTTGTCAAATAGGCAAATAGACAAGGTCTACACGCAAGTGTTGCAATATATCTTTGCAACAAAAATCATGGAGCTGCTCCACTTAGACCTCATGGGACCTATGAATGTCAAAAGCATAGTAGGTAAGAGGTATGTTTTTGTTTGTATGGGTGATTTTTCTCGATTTTCCAAGGTAGATTTTATTAGAGAGAAATCGGACACTTTTAATGTTTTCAAAAATTTGTGTAAAATTAAAAAAGGAGAAAAATTACAATATTGGGAAAATTATTCGAATTAAAACTAATTATAGGCAAGAGTTCATGAGTGCTATTTTTGCTTATTTTTATAATGAAGATGGTCTTTCACATGAGTTTTTTGCCCCTAATCTCCACAATAAAATGGGGTTGTTGATAGAAAAAATAGGACAATTCAAGAGACGGCTCGAGTTATGCTCAATTCAAAGAAGCTCTCTTTATGGTTGTGGGCTGAAGCAGTGAACATGGCTTGCTATGTTATAAACCATGTTTACTTAAGAAAAGATACTTCTAAGACCTCCTACGAAATTTGGAAAAGTAAGAAACCTAATCTAAAATATTTCTATGTTTTTGGATATGTTTGTTATATTCTTAATGACCAGGCAAAGTTGAGAAAATTCGAGGCAAAGAGTAATGAAGGGTTGTTTCTTAGCTACTCCTCCACTAGTCAAGCTTATCGTATTTACAACATAAGAATGCAATCTATCATGAATTCAACTAATGTTGTTTTTGATGATCCCAAAGATTTTTCTGAGATTTCCAGGGAAATTCAAATTGTCAGCCTTACAGAAGAAGCAGAAAAACCAAGGCTAGAAAATGGTGTGGTTTAACCTATGGATACAACTGTTGCAAAAAATATTGCAACAGATTCATCAACAAAAATATCAACAGACATTGAAAAGCAAATAGAAAACACAATACCTACAAATTTTGATGTTGCTAACCCAGTGAAAAAAAAAATGCCATTATCACCCTGAAGATAATATTATTGGTAAGCTTGAAGAAGGAATTCGAACAAGGGTACAACTAAGGAAAAGGTATGATGACATGGGAAAAAGGTATGATAACATTGTCAGGTATGTTTGCTTTGCTTCTCAAATTGAGCCAAAAAATGTGAAAGAGGCCTTGCAATATGATGACTGGACAAATGCAATGCAAGAAGAATTAGAACAATTTATCAAGAATGATGTGTGGACTCTTATGCCTAGACCAAAAAATTCAAATTTCATAAGAACCAAATGAATTTTCAAAAAATAAATCTAATGAATTTGGAATAATTGTAAGAAATAAAGTAAGATTAGTTGCACAAGGGTGTTGCACAAGGGTACCCTCATGTTGAAGGCATAGGCTTTGACGAAACTTTTGCACCTGTTGCTAGACTTAAATCTATTATATTACTTTTATCTGTTGCACGTCTTCATGGTTTCTAACTCTATCAAATGGATTTAAAAATTATTTTTTTAATTAAATTTTAAATGAAAAAACCCATGTCAAACAACCTAAAGGTTTTGAAGACCCACGTCATTTTGATCATGTGTTTCATTTAAAAAAAGGCTCTCTATAATTTGAAACAAGCACCTCATGAATAGTATGAAAGATTGACAAAATTTTTTATTGAAAAAGGATACAACAGTAAGGGAGTTGATAAAACTTTGTTTATCAAGCAATTTAAAAATAGTATAATATTTTCTCAAAATTTATGTTGATGATATTGTTTTTGGCTCCACCTCTCAAGTTAACATTGATGAGTTTGTCAATCAAATGAAGAAAAAGTTTGAGATGAGTATGGTAGAGGAACTATTTTTTTTTTTCTAGGTTTGCAAGTCAAACAAGAACATGATGGGATTTGTATCTCATAATCAAAATATGCAAATAGCGTAGAGAAGAAGTTCGATTTGGAAACAACCAAACACATGAGGACTCCTATGGGTTTAAATGTGAAATTGACAAAGGATGAAGGAGGCACTTTGGTTGATCCATGTCTTTATAGAAACATGATTGGTAATCTTCATTATCTTACTGCAAGTAGACTTGCTATTTGTTTCACTGTTAGCAGGCAGACCCAAAAGAATCTCATTTGGCTGCGGTGAAAAGAATTATTAGACATATGAAAGGGATGGCAAATTATAGCATTTGGTATACAAAAGATACCAACTCAAATCTTGTAGGATTTAGTGATGCAGATTGGGCTGGCGAAACGGATAGTAGAAAAAGTGCAGCTGGTGGATGTTTCTACTTGGGAAACAATATGGTCTCATGGTACAATAAGCAACAAAATCCAATTTCATTATCAATAGCAGAGGTGGAATATGTTGCAGTAGGAAGTTGTTGTACACAATTGTTGTGGATGAAACAAATGCTTGAGGATTACGGTATTTCTCAGGGGACTTTAACTATTTACTGTGACAATACTAGTGCAATAAACATCATAAAGAACCTTGTGCAGCACTTTAGAACTATACACATAATATTTGGTATCACTTTATTAGAGATTTGGTTGATAATAAGATAATTGTTCTCGAATATGTTGCAGCCGAAACGCAATTAGCTGATTTTTTACCAAAGCTCTTGATGTTGTAAGATTTGAATCTTTAAAAAAAGTAATTGATATATATATATATATATATGCTATGTCTGTATGTTCCACAATTTGTTATTTTCAAATTTGAAATTTGAAATTTCTGAATTTTTGATTAAATTGAAATTTTTTATAAGAACCAAAATTTTTGTGCACGGACCCACAATTATCTCTTTGAGAATATTAATGATTAGAGGTTGATGAAATATCTTGTGACTTAAGTCTAATCTATTCCTATATTCTAATTACTCTTGTTCAGAAATATCATTTGCAGGTATTTAATAAATTGAGAGAAAAGCTACATACACTTTTAATAATTCTATAGATAACAGGTTTTTACGCATATGCTATCCATGAGTAATTTGTGCCTTATATATCACCAATATATAGTGGACAATCTACCATGAGAAAAAAGCTGCCTAGTGATAGAGTGAAAGGTCCCCATAAAATTTTTAATATAAAATGAAATAAAATAAAAAGCCTACAGAGTGATCTAGATGAACATGTTAGTTTGAACAGGTATTTCATCTTTTGAAAATGGCAAAATTTGAAAAATAGGCCAAACAAAATTTGAAATTAGGGAAATGACATCTTTTTTTTTTTGCACCAAAAAATATGCTTTTTTGAGCAGGTAAGCTGTCCTAGTTTTTTTTCAAAAAGATAAGAAAAATGACTGTAGCAAGGTAAGGAACCTCAAAAGGATGAAAAAAAAAACTGGAACTGTTTTGATACTTAAAAAGCCTTTTTTTTGTGCCAAAAACTGACCAAAAAAAAGATATCATTGACTAAAAAATTTTTTTTGAAAAGGTTATTTTTAAAAATTCCCCTTTGAAAATCAATGGGTTGAATTGGGAAAGTATTCAAAAAGGGTTTTTTGTGAAAAATTTTTGCACACATACACACATAACTCATATTGAAATTTTGAATTTAATTAGAAATTCAAAATAGTATAGATTTTATTTTTTGAGCATAATTTTAAGTAGGCAAATTCTGACATTTCTATTAATTGGTTTCTCATTATTTTAATAAAAAATATGTTATTGTTAGCAAAATTATCAGTTTTGAGGAGTTTCTCGTTTTAAAAAGAGGCAACTTCTAGTCATCCTCAATTTCCTTTTTAAAACTGTGTTTCATTCTAGATGTGCATGCCCTAATTTCTCTTAAGGATCTAAGTCTCTTCTAAAGTTCTTCAGAAAATCCTCTTCCTAGCCAAAAATGGTTCGCATGAGATTCACTAGAGGCCTTGTTGCTGCCGCCATGGAAGAATCATCAAAACTGCTTCTCCTTTGCCAAGTCCATCAACATCTGAGACCACCCATTCCTCTTCGTCACAACAGCCGTCGATATTAGAATTGAAAATAAAATGGTTATGTGAATTACTGAGTCATGTAGGATTGGTTATAAGTTTGTTATTCTCCATTCTGACTCCGTTATTTGATTCCTTTTAGTTTTCCAATAATAGATGAGCTGGTTGTTAGTTATCTGATGTCACCAGCCTCTATATAAGGCATTGTATACTGTTCTTTCTTTCTTCAAATGAAATACAGGTTTCCTTCACATCACAAAGGTCCCTTTCTCTCTTTTCTGCTTATCTTTTCTAATATGGTATTAGAGCAATTTTCTTCTGCTGCTCCCTTCTAATTTTTTTTTTCTCATCTTCAATGGTTCAAGGAAATCAAGCTGACAACCGATTCGTTGTCGGTAACTCTAGTTCTTCAGTTCTGGAGGATCCCAGTAGCCTTTACTGCCTCAACAATGGTGATCACCCACGTCTCACCCTTGTCACTCACCCATTGACTGGAGGAAATTACAACACTTGGAGACATGCGATGATTATGGCATTGACGGCCAAAAATAAGCTCACCTTCATTGATGGCTATCTTCCTTATCTGCCTCCAGATGATCTTGCCTTCAATGCTTGGACTCACTGCAATAGCATGGTAATCTCTTGGCTATTTAACTCTGTTGCTTGAGACGTAGCCGATAGCTTATTTTATTTCACCACTACTCTTGAAATCTAGAATGATCTTCGTGATCGTTTTCTCCAAAGCAACAATCCTTGCATTTTCCAGATCAAAAAACATTTGGCTATTCTACAACAGGTGCTCTTGATGTCAATTCTTACTATACACAGCTGAAGATTTATTGGAATGAACTCAAGGATTATCAACCCATCCGTACTTGCATTTGTGGTGGCCTTAGAACTTGGCTTGCTTACCAGCAGAATGAATATGTTCTTCAATTTTTGATGGGACTCAATGAATCCTTCGCCTAGACCAAAGCTAAGATCCTCATGATGGATCCTCTTCCACCACTAGCCAAAGTGTTTTCTCTAGTTATACAAGAGGAAAGACAATGCAGCATTCAACATGGTCTCTTTCCCTCTTCCAATCCATTGTCGCTTCTACCCTCTGGTACCCTTTCGGCTAATTCCTTTGCCCTAGGATCCAGGCCTAGAAGAGATAGACCTTATTGCACCCACTGCCATGTTGCGTTTTGTTAGATTTTATGATTTAAATAAGCAGCAAAAAATTAAAATTAATTTTCACAAAACCCTCACAGGATCCATACAATTGGATTATATTGATAAAAAAAAGTCATTGAATTTTACCTGGATGACAAAAGGGACAAGATTTCTAGACGGAAGAGAACGGGTTCACTCTGGTGACACCCTAACTCGAGCTTTTCATATTCAAGATTAGATTCAAATGTTGTTACTTAGAGCAACCCCCTCTGTAGGTATCCACACGAATAGACTCTCTTAAAAATGAATTGGTGTGCTAGCACATTCTCCTTACGGTAAAATGACTTTCTCTCTAATTTTAGGATTTTTAATATTCTTGCCTTTTAGAATAAGAGAACGCCTTCTTTTTCTTAATTCAGCTAGAAATCCTAAAACAGATACTTATATATATTTATTGACTTAGAGATAGAGTCAAATTTTAACTAGGGTAAACTGTAATTCAAATATGATTCAGAGAATCTAGACAATGTCTGTAATTTGAATATGATTCAGAGAATCTAGATAATGTTTGTAATTCGAACATGATTCAGAGAATCTAAATAATGTCAGATTCAAGAACTTAGACATATCTAGTACATCAAATCTGGATATTATCAGGTTCATTGAGCCTAGACACAGTAAACCCAAAACTTGTTTTTGGTCTGTTCTAAGTGTACGACCCTATAGGTTCATATAACGTTGGTAGTGGGTTTGAAATTTTGTTTTTGGCCTATAAATCATAAGCGGCCTCTAGTAAGACATTATGATTACCCAAGTTATGCGAATGTCAATAATCCGATATAACCTAATCCACAATAAGTATTAAAGTCCTTTTGTCATTAGATGCCTTATTTTATACTATTCAATCATATTATTTCTCGCTCTTAAGTAGACTGATATTGATAACCGTTATCAATTCATTCCAGTATGGCCATATATTTTACTTTAGTCTAACTTATCGAGGCGCCCATAGATATCTTTCTCATAATAAATGAGGGATAAATTCTTTCTTAATCACTCACATTCCTCACATGATTCACTCTATATCCAACGACAATCCATTCCATCATATTGTTAAAGATAATATTAGATTGTATCAAAATATAGAACTTGTCATGTAGGAAACCATAGTGATTTTAGGTCAGAGGACTAGGATAATACTATTGTGATAAGAATCACTTATGACAATTATCCATGCAATATTCTCATAGCGGGTCGACCTAATACATCATTTCTCAAATATGTATCTATGAGTTGACTTAGTATCTCATACACATGATTAGTAAAACATAATCATCAGTCAAACTACATACTAGTCTTCATTCATTATAATCCCAATAATAATAACCGACTAGGGATAATTTAGAATATAATTCAATTTTCACCTAAGAGTTTTACTATTAAGTAACATACTTGATGACCTTAGGCAAAATTAACTATTCATGTAATTAGAATAAAAAACAATAATGAAAATGCCTCTTTATTAATAAAATGCAAATGTAACGAAGTCAATATGTGGTCATTACATAATTAGCCTAGGGCACATCACTAACATGCCAAACTCAGGGCCATATGTAAGCTGGTGCTATAAACTACATGGTTACGACCAAACCCAAACCATCCCTACTTAAGGCCCAAATCAACCTAACCTCTGCTTCAGAATCATCCACCACTCCACCGACTCAACCATCACCGCCTAAATCAACGGGCTGTTCTAGTGGGGATTTTTGTTTCTTTCTTTTCTTACTGCCACTACTACTCCCTTCACCTTCTCGGTAGCTCTTCATATATTCAGCTGCATCAGCGTATCTCTAAGCGTACCCGAGCATCTATGAGAAGGTGTTCTTGTCTCCCTCTATGAAAGCATGTTTAAGGGTCTCATCTTTGACATGTCTAACCTCTAATGTAGCTCGGGTAAAGTGATTTATGTAGTCCTTGACATTCATATCTCCCTATTTGATAGCATAAAGGTGGGTAACTTCTTTCCTCCTTGTCCTCGTTGTCAAAAACGCAGAGGAGAAGGCGTCAGATAACTAGCATAAGGAAGTAATACTACTCAACTCTAATCGCCTGAACCATTGCCAAGCAAGGTTGATTAGTGTAAGTGAAAAAGCTTTGCACATGGCTATATCACTGGCATTCTGAAGCAGCATATGACCTCGATACAGCTTCACGTGTTTGTCTGCGTCACTCGTCCCATCATAAGACTTAATCTGCAGAACCTTAAACTTTAGGGGCATAAGGGCCTGCGTGATGGCGTCGGTGAACATTGAGTTTGGCATGCCACTGTTGTCTAATCCAAATCTGTTGTTGCAAATTTGATCGATTTGCCGTTGAAGTTCCCTGAACTGATGACTGTTGGTATCTTCAAGCTGTTCTACCCTATAGGGGGCTCTGTCCTTAACCCTGTCGTCACCTCTAGGTTGTCTGTCTTGCTGAACTTCTCCTTCGCGCCCAAGCCAATCAAACACTGATGCTCGGGGAGCCCTATGGTGACTATCTCTAGCCACCATAAGGGCCAAGGCGACCCTCTTGGGCAAGTCGGTTATTCGTTGAGACCCTATGAGTGGATTGCCTAGAGTGCTCGAAATCGGCTTCATTGCAATCTTTAGACTCTCGCCTTGTTCAACCCTCGGCCTGGTCCGCTTAGGCTGGGGCAAGGATGACAAGAGTCGTTTGACGTTGTGCCTGTTGTTGAGCGAGTTGTTGCGTCAGTATTTTGACAGCATTTGTGAATTCTCAGATTGGGTCCTAGGCAATAGGGTCCTCTATCTATTTAGCCCTAGCTACGATAACCTGGCCCCCGAAATAGGATCTAATAGCCCAAGGGCATCCTTATGGTTTGTTCAAGTTCTGATTTCAGTTTCGGGTTTCGCCCAATCCCTCCTGTCGGGCACCCTCATCCCGAGTATTGCCTCTTATCACCATGCTTGGGTTGCAAGAAGAGCTGTGGCTAATGGTTTTGAGTGAAGGCGTAAGTGCCTTCCTTCTAGTGCTAAAATGTTGATGCTTACCAGTGTACAACGGTAAATCAACACCATGTGCGGCTGCGTACGATATTCAAACGGCTCTTCCCTGTTCGTCTAGGACTGCTTGGACATACTTGCAACAAAAAGAGGGACGCTTCGGAGGTAAAAGGGGAACCGATGTGGTATCAAACAAGGACACTCCAATGCTCAAGGTAAGTGTTGCTCGGCAGAGTATGGGAGCTAATTAGTAGGGAACAACACGTTGGCCTTGAGCTGCAGTAAATGCACTCTATTTATAGGCTGCCCCTTAAATCGAGCATTAGGCGGGTTTCGCCCATGACCCGTATGTCACATCAAGGCCAATCAGAGGGCAGGTAACATGTGTCGCGGTCTTCACTGATGGATTAGCCTCCATCTGACAACAAAAATGCGGCCATTTGGAGGCTTTTTGTGGCAGGTGGCTGTCTTTTTGTAGGCTCTAACAATCTGACCTGAGCACGTGTCTCACCCAAGGTGGCAATAACTTGCGTTGTGGCCAGCAAGCGCCCTATAGAGTACCGCAGTCAAACCAGCTAAGCTCTTGGGGGTCAAAATCGTGCATCTCGGTGCATCCTACCGAGCATATTTGTCGACCACCGAGGATCTGTTCCTTGGCAGACTATGCCGAGCACACCCCCAACAAAGACCAAATGCTAACTTTTGTGAGAGGTTGAGGACTACTGAAGTATTTTATCTTTTTTTGGCTCGGGTTTATGAAGAGCTTTTTTGTTGGTGATTTAGAGTTATGATTGAAAAAAAAATAAAAAGATATTGAATTTGAAAAAAAAAAAAAAAAACCCATCATTTTCCTTCTTGTTTGCTCAATCCGTAAAATTTATTAACAATAGTTGATGTGTAACAATATTAGTGGTGGAACAGCCAAAAAGAGAATAAAATAAGGACAACAGACCTCCACTTTCGGGGGATGAGAGGGAGGATTCAAAAAGGAGGTTGAAAACTCAAATGAAAACTCAAACTGGCAGTTGAATATTGATGCCACTAAATGCCTATTGAGTCAACTCTAAGTCCAAAATTCTAAACCCAATCTGCCAAAACAAACAGGTCTGTCATTTGAAAAGTATATTATACAGTTTTAACGTAAATGTCATATTTAATAACAATCATGTTATGATTTTAATTTTTATGTGTTACATTTAAGAAATGGTCCTCCAAAGAATCATGAAAAAACGATATATATAAATATTAATAGAATGTTTGAAAAGTAAGTTGAAATTGAGAGAACTAAAAACACTATAACATATAAAAACTTTACACTATAATATATGAAAGTTTTATATTAATTAAGTTAAAACCGAGCCTATCAAATGCCTCATAAAACCATGCCATACATATGAATACTAACACCTAATATAGATATCATAAAATTTTAACCGTTCAAGGAGAGTCCTCCCAATAATTATTCTCTAACCCCCCCGCCCCCCGATCTTATCCTAGAACACTCCCCCTCTATCTCTCTCTCTCTCTCACACCCTCGCTTTCTCCTTGTTCTGCTCAAGTTTGACCCAAAATGCCAATATCCGCAGTCGGCGCCTCTAAGATTGGGATTGATCTTTCTGGCAGTAAAGTCCAAATTACACCTCTTCACTACTTACCAGAACAAAGTGACAAAGAAATGGAAACTTTTTGTCTTTTTTTCCCTTTATGAACTTAACCAACGCCCATAACCTCAGCAATATATCTGTGACGATGCACAGCATAACGTGGGAATAGAAAAGAAAATTAAATTAAATAAAATCCAAAGACCCTTTTCCATACATCTGCTTAAAACAAAAGGTCCGACACATCACGTGGAGTGTTTTGCGGGCACTCCTCTGTCTGTCAATATGAGCATATAAGCATATAAAATGTTTACTCACAATATTCCTTTGTTGTTAGACTTTAATCCCCCAAGTTGGCCCATATTCTTATCTCTCTCTCTCTCTCTGTCTCTCTCTCTTTCTGTCTCTCTCTCTCTGTCTGAGTAGATATCTTCAAACACATTCATCAAATCACCATTTCCATGTAAAATATTACTAATGTAGCCCTCAACGCACATGGTTCTCTCTCCATAATTACGCGACACATACTAGTAAGGCCAGTTTGGTCCAGCTCTTATTTTATTTTTTTATGCAGCTTGAGACGTGTATTGAACAAGGAAATACAAAAGCGCCAAATTAAACACCCATGTTTTCAGGCCTTTGTTTAGAGGATTGAGAAAGTGTGGGGAAAAAAAAATTAAGCATTATAATGAAGCCGATTGATGATCACCACAAGTACCCTTCTGCATTATCATCATCATCTTGTTCTTCAAGCACAGATCATGAAACTAGAGCACTGGAACTTCTGGAGGAGTGTTGGTTTTTTGAAAACATGCTCATGCTCAACAACACAAATAAATCAAGGAATAATAACATGTTCATGAGGTGCTATTCCGATCCTTGCCCGTCACCAATCGCCTTTCAAGAAACTCCTGCGAGTACCGAGACCGAAAGCTCGAGTAAAACTCCAACCGAAGGCGTCGGTTGTCGACGACAGAGTAAGTTGGTCTGGACACCGTCGTTGCCGCCTGACATAGGAAGAGAAGGACATGAAAGAGATGAAGTTGAGTTGAAGCAGAAAGGAGGAGATAGGCATGAAAAGGAAATTATAAGGAGCAGCAAGGGCAAAACTATTGTGCAGCCTCGGAAAAATAAGCTAACAAGGACTCAAACTTTGCCACCGTTGACGTCTACTGAGAAGGTGAAGATGAATCAAGATCATCATGATCAGCAAGAAAATAATAATGGGAAGATCATGACCAAATCGTGTCGCCAGGCATCGCTTAACCTTGCTGATTTCTTGCCTCCGAGACATAACAAGGTAAGTTCTTTTTTTAAAAAAAAAAAAAAGCGTATAAGGGCTTTGTCCTAGTAATTAAATTAAATTACATATAAAGAACAATATAAATTGGGAGACAAATAATGATAAGAAACAAGGATTTGTATTCTATTTCCAAGGACTTCATTTTGTTAGCTATGGAGAAAAATAATTTTCTATGTATAGATTTTTTTCCTCATAAAAAAAGGAATCAAAGAACTTTAGCACATTAGCATTTATACTATAAATTAACGCGGATGTCAACTTTTAGAGCGTGTTTATTAAACCGTAAATGAAGGTAAGGGAAAGGTAATGGAATTGGAAAAGGAAGTAAAATATTGAGAGTGAGTATCATTCATTAATGAGAAACAATCCCATTCTCTTTTTAGTCTTTACTTAAAAATGGAGATCTTATTCAATATAATTACTAAAATATCACTTTTATAAAGCTTATAGCTATTAAATAATAACATTTGAAATATTTGATCTACGTAAATATGGTATTAATTTCCTTTAATATGGAATCAATACTAAAGAGTATGGGACAATAAATATTCTCTCTTTTCATTCCCTATATTGTATGGTACCTATAAAACTCTTATTACTAATTTTATGAGTAAACACATTATTTAAAGGGAAAGAGAATCAATCTTTCCTTTCCCTTTTCCCTTTGATGCAAAATAAACATACCCTTAATGTTTAAAATAATTTTTAAAAACAACATCATGTCATGTGATTCAAAATGTTAGAAATCACATCTTAACATGTTTTTTTAATGCTTCAATATTTGGTTCTATTAAATAACATGGTAAAATGTTATTGGTTTGATATTATTTGAGACACTAAAAATTAAACACATGAATTGAATCTCTAAGGATTTGTTTGGTAAATGGATTTAAATTGTGTTGATTTAGATTATTTTGATTTGAGTTGTGTAATTTGAGCTGTCTAATTTGAATTGCTATCCAAATTGACGTTTAGATGTGCATTTAAAATTTTAATTTGAATAGAGAATAAAATTAGAATTTGTGTTTAGATAGATAGTGGAAAAAAAATTTTATTTATTAACAAATTTAACAAAATTTTAATGTTCACGACATTAAAAAATATGCAATATGAATCTTGATTTATTTCTTTCTTCATTAGAAACACAATAAAAGAAAAATCATCTCAATCGGATATCAAATGAAGTAGTTATGATTTTTTCTCTAAGTACAAGAGAGAGAAAATCTAAAAAAAGAATCTTACCAACTTTTACTATAACAAATATAAGTAAGTTCTCAAAAAAATAAGGGGGAGTAGAACTCTCAAAATGGGTATTCGTTGGATCATTTGGATTTAAATTTTGGACAAAACAAATACTTATTTTCTTATCATATTGACTCTAAGTCCAATGAGCTGTCCTAATACTTAAAACAAACGTAGCCTAAAGCTCTAATTTTACTCCAAACCTCCATCTGTAGATAGCTTCTAAAGCTTTTGGCTTGGTTAAAAAGAAGTGCTCCATGTTAGATGATAGTGAAATAACTACATAGAGCAATGACAATCTGTTTCTTGTATATACGAGTTAAATAATTATGTAATTTTTTGTTTTCTTAAATACATGAACAAAGGTAATTTAAAGATAAAAAAAACAAAAAACAAAAAGGTGCCCAGAAAATAGTACTTCATGTTTACAGTTTAGGGCACTTTTTTTTTTTTTTGGAAAATTGTAGAAAATAAGCCAACTCTAAAGATTTTGAAAATAAATAGCATGTTTATAACTTTTATTAAACAATAAGCCAATTAGCTTTTGAGTTGTAAATCTAAGTTCATCCAGTGACCAAAACACCCTCACAATACAAAATTTTCAATTTGCCAACCCTTGAAAAAAAAAAAACAATTCACCCTCCTCAAACCCTGACCCTATCTTCTCTCCTCTCTTTTTCTTCCCCGTTCTCTCTCCTCATTCTCTGTCTCCATTGTTTGTCGATGCAACTGTTCGTCCACGGGAGAAGTTATTACAAAGGTCATCCGATGGTGAGAGCTTGGCTTGCAAAGAACAACAACGACATTGCAATTCCCAAATTGCAATGAGGACATTACGGTGACAGATCACAACTCTACATCACTCGTGATGGAGATCCGAATTCTGAAGGCCAATGAGTGGGGCATGCAATAAATTACGACGGCGATCTTCTCAAGCCTCCTGACGAACAACGAGAAATCATGACGGCGATCTTTAGGGTGAGCTCATCATTGTCATCCTTGCAAAGAACTCGCAGGTATAGTCCTTGCAAGGGCAACAGCCGACAACGATGACACATTTTCTTGGAGAAACAGAGGAGGAGAGAGAATTGAATGGGAGTATTTTTTGGAAGTTAAAAAAATTAAAATTTAGATTTTTCCTAGATATGCTATTTACTTGCACTTTTAAAATTTTGGTCTATTAATTTTTATTCTTTTACCAGTTTGGCTTATTTGCCTCATTGTCTTTTTTTTTTTTAGGTAAAATTTGTACCTTGGTTTAAAAAAAATTTACCCAAATTTTTATCCTCTTTTTTTTTTTATTTTATTGTTGCAGGGGACATCAAGGTATAGGTCACCAAGGACAACAGAGTTAGTGGAAGATATTAACACAAATGGTTCCAAAGAAATGAGGCAAAGGTACTTTAAAGGAAGGAATTTAAGAAGAAGCCTAAGTCAGCTTGAAAGTGAAGAAGTGCAAGGATTTAAGGACTTGGGATTCACATTTGACAATAAGGACTTGCTAAGTCCTAATGTGGTTAACATTCTCCCTGGCTTGCAGGAAAAGAAGGAAGAGGATAATATGGGCCTAGAAAATAAGGTCAGAAGGCCTTATCTTTCCGAGGCATGGATGGTTCAGAGTTATGCCCCTCCAACTCCAAATTGGGGTGCAACAAGATCTCCAAAAGAAATGAAGGCCCAAATCAAGTTTTGGGCCAAATCTGTGGCATCTAATATGCATCAAGAGTGTTGAAGAAACAGTCACAAGGACATCAAAATAGTCTTGATACTCTCTTTGTCTTTTTGGGATCTTGTGCAATTCCTATTGTTTTTCATTTTTGTGAAGGAAGTGCTAGCCTTAAAAAAGAAAAATTTGTAAGAATTGCAAAAGAAGTAACATAAAATAGAACATAATATTTGAGAAAATAAATGAAGCCCAATGTAATCCTTTGGAACACATTTCCTTGTTAGTATTAAGCTTAATAATACTTAGAGCGGTTGGCAGAACCATAGGTCACTCAAATAGTTAGATATCATAGAGTGTCAAATTCCATAATATCTGATCATGATGGTCAATTGACTCCCAAATTTTGGAAGATTGCTCATCAAGCAATCGGTATGAAGCTCACTTTTAGTATGACATTTCATCCCCAGGCCGATGGTCAATCTAAAAAGACCATTCAGACTTTAGAAGATATGCTGAGAGCATGTGTATTGAATTTCAAGGGCGAATGGGATAAAAAACTTCCATTGATAGAATTTGCATATAATAATAGCTACCATGCTTTTATTGGTATGACCCCTCATGAAGCCCTCTATGGAAGGCAGTGTAGATCTCCACTCCATTGGTATGAAACCAGTAAAACCACAAATTTTTTGTAGAAAATGACAGAAGATGTGAAGTTGATCCAACAAAGAATAGAGACTGCTCAAAGTTGTCAGAAAACTTATGCTAATAGACGAATTCTAGGTAGGGGATTCAATTTATCTGCGCCAACGAAGCAAATAATGAGATTTTAGAAAAAGAAAAAATTGAGTCCAAGATACATTGGACCATTTGAAATCTTAGAGAAAATAGGCAATGTTGCTTACAAGTTAGCCCTACCACTAGAATAAGCATCTATACACAATGTATTTCATGTGTCCATGCTAAAAAAATATGTGCCAGATCCATCACATGTGCTCTAATATGAGCCGATTAAAGTTTAGGAGGACCTGTCCTACGAGGAGAAACTGGTCCAAATTCTGGCTCCAGAAGAGAAAGAATTAAGAAATAAGAAAATACCACTCGTCAAGGTCTTATGACACAATCAACAGGGGAAAGAAGCAACCTAGGAACAAGAGGACAAAATGAAAAAGAACTAGCTAGAGCTATTCTAATTTTCGGAAAAAAAAATTAAAGAGGGTAGAATGTAATGTTCGAGAAAATTCATTTACTTAAAACTAAAATTTACTTAGATTTTAATAATGAATTTTCTTTAACAAATCCTACTTTGTAAAATTGCGATAAAATAAAATGTTTACATATAATTTTGATGTGAATCATATCTGTAAAATTCCATACAATTGGGATTTTTGAAATACTCTTTTTTTTGGTATGATTGTAAAAAAAAAAAAAAAGTTTTACAAAATACTCTCAAGATAAAATTTATATCACAATAAATATAAATATTATGATGTGAATTAGTAAGACAGAGGAATTTACTTAAAGGAAATACTCATGCCATAGTCTAAGCAATATAAAAATAGTCTTTTGCAAGTCAAAAAACTGGTAAAAAGATCTCTGTGTTGGTAGTTTATCGGTTGATAAATACAGTGTAAAAAGACACACTTTGGATAAAAGAGTATACAGTATAGTAAAAAAGTATTGATTAAGTACAAATGTAGATATAAGAAATACTGTGATAGGGAATGGTTAATATGGGAAAAGGGGAGTAAGTGTAATTTTGGATTATTAAAGATAATATCTATACAAAATTCTACACTAACAGTATAGAAAAAATACAGTGTAGTATAAATTTATACTATATAAAAAGGTTATAAGAACCACTTACTTTAACATAAGAGGTTGAAATTTTGCCACCGACTGTATGGAGACATGTGGCAACTTTGGGTGGAGGAGACACAATTTAATTCATTTTTGCCCCTAAAGTTGTAAAAATTGCCCAAAAAAAAAAACCTAAAAGGAAAGCTTTTAAATCAAAAGGTGGCCAAAAAATTGAAAAAAAAAAAAAAAGTCTTCTTTCTTCTCCTAGGTTACCAAAGTCTCTAACCCATTTTTCTCATAATTTTCTTTCAAATTTCATCAAAGAATCAACCCCCAAAAAGCAAAATCAAGTTTTAATCCAAGGTGAAATCCTAACTTTTCTTCTTTCTTTGAGCTTTCCTTTTTGTCTTTTGGAAGGAGTTTTGATAAGAAATTTTTCATGGTTTATGTCAAGAGAAATCGCTAAGAACAAGTATAGGCGGAGGACCACAAAAATCACAAAGGAAAACCTTGGGTAAATCCTAAACTAAACTTAAGATGTTTTTTTTGCCTATTTTTGTTATACAAAAACCTAATAAGGGCTATGACATATTCAAGGGATGTTACGACATGTTAATGTGACTTGTTTTTATGCTACGTGATGTGTGTTGTTATGAGGAACTACGATTTTTGAGTTTAAAAACTCTAAGTTTGAAAATTTAGCAAAAAATTAATTCTGGGTATTTTAATGAAATTTAGGGTTTTGATGGGCTTTAGGGTCATCGAGTTTCTTTGGGAATATATTGGTTCTGCCCAACAGTGGAAGGAATAATTTTAATGAATAAAAGCTTGAAAAATTCATTGAGAGTAAAATTGTAAAGTTTTTATTTCAGGAGCAAATTTGAAAAATGGCCTAAAATACTACTGTGCAATCTAAATTTTAAGAAAGTTTAAACACGATAGTTGTAGAACTCATTGAAACAATTAAAACTCATGCACAATTCACAAAAATTCTGCTCAGCTCATGAGTTATAAATTTTGGAAGTTTTTAACCATAAAATTTTAAATTTAAAACAAAAGAAACGAAGAAAAGTTTTTAATTGAAGGTATTGGATTTTGAAACTTTAGAGAGTTCATAATCTATTTGGAAAAATACATATATATTTTTGAATCCAATGATGTGATATGGTTGATTTTGAAAATCAAGGGCAAAATCATCAAATTTTCACAAAACGGAATAAAATCACAAAGTTCAGTCAAAACTGTTTTTTTTTTTTTTTTGCAAAACAAGCATCGTTGCCTCAAATTGATTGTCATTATTTTAAAAATAATAGAACATACGTTTTATATGACAAGAATAGGCTCGAAAAGTTTTAAAAATCTATTAAGGGCAAAAATGTCATTTTTCGCAAAGACAGCTGAACGCACCTCTAAATGCTTGAAAGAGAGTAAGGCCCCTAGTGGAAAATTTCGCCTTAGCCCTAAGCAAATGAGTTTTGTTATGCGTAAGTTTTTAAAAACCTTCTAATAACCAAAGTTGGTGGTTAGTGTCTAAGTTTAGCTGTCTACTAAAGGGTCGATATTAAGTAAAATCACTAATAACGAAAAATTGTCCGAACAGGACACGAAGGCGATTCTTGAAGGCGACGGGGAAAAAATTGATTAAGTACGGTGTAATTAACAAGTAAGTACCAAATCCCACTTACAGTGTGGATAGTAATAGTTTTCTTTTAAGGAAGAGTCCATCGTACTAAAAATAAAATATTACTATGATAGTACACTCAGTTTAAGATAGTTAAGCATCATGTATGGTTTGACATCATTATCTAAAGAATTGGCAAATAATACACCAAAGAACATAAGGATTGTACCAACCTTTCGACGCAAGGGGAGTTCCAAGTTCTACATATTTGGTACAAACACTTAGGCCTTAGTTAAATCAACTATAAGTCATAATAGAAGCTCATAAATGAGCATAATTAGATTATGCAAGTTAGTTGAAAAGTCATCTTGTGGGCTGTGTTTAGACTTGTTGAGCAATAGTTCACTTAGTTGTTCATGCTGTAGAAAACCCAACCAAGAGGCCAAAATAGTATCAATGTGGAGCTGGCAATGGTAGATGGACAAGTGTGTAGTTAGGGTATGGATACCACTGTAGTAAAGCTTGTGCTACACACACACATACATATATTTGATAATAATGAGTATGTAATATTGGGAAAAAAAAAGTATATTAGACAACTCATGTTGTGAAATGCTAATTAAGCAAATGTAATGACACTTTTTGTAAATGACTACGATTAAACGTATTGTACTATTTTAAACTCAAAGTATATTTACAATTCCAGTTCAAAAAAAAAAAATGTGTGCGCTTTTTTAGGCTTTAAACCAAACCTTTAACTGAGTAAATGAATGCTTAGTTATGATCCGAAAATGCAGGTCATGACATTGGTGATTCAATTTAATTGATAAAATAGATTTTCGAATCTAGAGTTTCAAACCCACTCGCTTGCTTTTCTCCGGAAGCTAAATATATATATATATATATATATATATATGCATATATATAATTTCAATGGTTATATATCTAATTGTTACTGTTATATTAGCTGTTTGATATAAATCTAATGGTTGTAACGAAATAAATAGTTAACAAAAAAAATTTTGACAATTAATGAGCATTTAATTAAAAAATCTTCGTAAATATGATTTGGATAGATAATTTATTTATGGCCTACTCAATATCTTTAAATATTGAAGATTACATATGCCTAATATTAATCAAATCGATCCAACAGTTGATTGTTGTGCAAAGGTTCCCAGATGAAAAATGGATTTTCTCTTTTATTAGCTAAATTGTTACTTCGTAACCAGTGGACGTTCTAGAAGTATCATATTTTCTATTTGTTAAAAGACTCGGTATGTATCAATTGTCATTCTATTAATTGTGTACCGACCAAATTAATTATTTATAATTAATTTGATTTTATTATAAAAAAATAATTTGATTTAGTTTCTATTCAGACTTCGAATCAACTAAACCCAAAAAATTCACGTTCAACTGCTTGGTGTGTTTCTTTTTCTCTTTTTTTTTTTAAACTGACCAAACCTATAATAAATACCATATATATCTCTGAGCCTAGCTGGGCTCTACCGAACCGAACAACGATGTTCTTATTTGGAAAAAAATAATATCGAAAAGTTTAAAGTTGATAAATATGAAAGAGTTGAGAAAGATGTGTTTGTATTTTTAATAGGTCTTGTGGTAATGTTATTAAGGGACAAAATTACAACAAGAAGTTAAGAGAATATTTTTGTTAATTAATGCTCAAGATTAACAGGTTGCTGAACCTGCTATAAAAGGTCATATAAATACCATATCATCAAATCAACAAAGATAATGTAATTACTATTATAATTAGATCGATGAAAACGTAACCATTAAAAAACTTGTCCACACACACATACATACATACATACATATATATATATATAACATTTCCACGATTTTTCATCTTGGATATTGCCCAATACGTACAAAGTACAAATACAACAAGAACTTGAACAGGGCTAGGGGGCTCTGGACGAGCTCCAATATAATAAGCATCTCTTGCAAAATATGAGCAACACCAAATCCCTTTAAAGCCTAAACTTCCATTTCTCCTACCCGCTATCCCCCTCACTTGGCCCATCCTCTGAGGGGGCTGTTGCCCACGAGCCTCCGGCTTCCCACCTAATAGGGGCTGTGCTCAGCATGTGTTATCTCAGTCCCAAAATGTGAATTCTCAGCACCTTTAACTGACAAATTTCACGGTTCTCTCACACGTCTTTGCCAACTCGACAGCAGCCCCAACGTAGCTATGTGGTGTTAACTTTAATAGCTCTGTCTTTGCTTCTTTAGGTAATTCCAAACCTTGGATGAATTCTCTTATACTTTCTTTTGTAACTGCTCTTCCTCTAGTTAGTTCCTTTAGCTTCTCATATGGCTCAGGAACACCGTATCTTCGCATGACCTGTGTATAATGTAGTTTTGTCTACGAACGTGAACAAAGTGAACTAAATGCATTGTATTTTTTTAAACTTGGGATGCAGGATTCAAACTCTACATCTTATGGGCGGTCAAGTATGGTATAGCCGCTAGGTGCTACGCTATGCTTGCGACCACAACTAGATGCATTATGGTGAACAAACAATTCTTAACCAATTTACCTAAAAAGCTATGGAATATTATAGTCTAGTTCCCAGACAACCTTTGTAAGAAAAGAGTTCGGAGGAATCTATACTGAAATGTGACGTGTCAAGATAGTAGACTATTGGATCATAATGAGACAATAAGAAACAGTATAAGGTCCTATCTATAAGCAAATGCAGGATGAACCATCGATGATGGAAAAACCAATTATTGCAAAAAGTATAAAACAAGCAAACCCAGAAAATATGAGCTTAGCACAGAGGAAATATACTTACGGTTTGTATTGGTTCAGCAAGAACCTCCCAACACTGTTCCAAGTCCTCACTCAAGCGAGCTTCGTTGACCTAAATTGCAAAAAAATAATAAATAAAAACTCTTGATTCAGAGATCAACACATATTTCAGTAGATAATAACAAGCCATTCAAGGTTTCAATTACGTCTGTTGAATAAATTTTTGGTAGGTTATACCAAATTGCTAGAGTTTGTAGCTTCCTCAATAAATTATGGTACTGAATGATTATGTGAAAATAATCAAAATAGACGAATTTCTCTAACTCATCACTTCTGCGATACTAGATGAACAAGTGAAAATAATATCAAAATACGCGAGTGTCCTTCACTTGGTTGCTGATAAAGTCTCATTTAACACATCGTTATAAAGCGTAGTAATAAAGCATCTAAACCAAATCTAATTTATTGTTTTTTTACAAGAAAAGTCCAAATACAAGGAGATCAGCATAACCATGAAGTTGTGAGTCAAAAATTATAAATCAATGCACACCTGAAGTTTTCCAATCCCTTGTAGCGTACTTTTATAGGCTAGAAGAGAGTGTCCTAGTCCCACACCCATATTTCTAAGAACGGTTGAATCCGTCAAGTCACGCTGCAATAACAACACAGAACAAAAAAGCAATATTATGACCAAAACTATATGACCATTGGTCCACTACCTTCAACCCAGCAAATAAGTAACTGCACCCTTCGATATTGGTTTGGACCACCATCAGTTCTCAATATCATACTAAATTACCAAAGGGGCAAGAGGCTAAAGAGGAGGGAGATAAAACAGAGACCAGAGAAGTTTTTACCTGAAATCGTGAGATAGGCAACTTTGTGCTTAGGTGAGATAGAACTCCATTAGCAATACCAAGATTACCTTCACTATTTTCAAAATCAATGGGGTTCACTTTGTGAGTCATGGTTGAAGACCCAATCTCTCCAGCCTTTGTTATCTGCTCAAGGTTTTAACACAAACAAATAAATCTTTTTGGCAAAGACAAAATATTTGATTTGCATTCAATTTCATCAAACTGCGTGCTTACCTGCTTAAAGTAACCCCATGATATATATCCCCATATATCTCTATCAAAATCAATCAATACATTGTTGAATCGATGAACTGCATGAAACAGTTTCGCCATATAGTCATGAGTCTCAATCTGCAAAAAAAATAAATAAATAAATAAATTTAAGCTCGTGATACTGATGCCTTTCCTCTTTTTTTTTTTAATCCCTTTAGTGTCCATTGTATAAAAGAACCTACATTTCATGTACATTTAGCCTTATCGGAGAATTCTGACAACACATAAAACAATTTCTGAGAAATATTCAAACATAAAAAATAAAGGTTTTAAGCATTTCTTGTTCACTACCAACATTAGTTAACCAATACCGTAATTTTTTTTCTCTCTAAAATGAAAGATTAACGCAAAATGAACGCTTTGTGCTCTATAGAATAAGGAATGTAATAAACACAACACACCTGACTAACGTAAGGATTGAAAGTCAAGCCTAGTGATGTTACAAACTCCTCTGCAATCTGGGGCCAATTGGTACCAGGATATGCCGCAAGATGGGCGTTGTAGTTACCAACAGCACCAGCAAACTTTCCCATTATCTCAACCTCGGAAATATCCCTCCTTTCTCTACTTAGCCTCACAGCAAAAATTGCCATTTCTTTCCCCAAAGTCGTCGGCGAAGCCGGCTACAAATGAGGAAAAAAAAAGGGGTTAATGTTAATCATTCTAGGAGGCACACACATATCAATATGTAATTATTAAATTAATAACAGAGAAAGGGGGAAAAAACAAAGAAAAAAAAAGAAAAAGAAGAAGAAGAATTCATTCTAGGAGGCAATCAAGATAATGCTTTAAAAAATAAGTGTTGCAGTAAAATCCATTCAAGGTACTGCTCAAACTTCAAACTCAAACTGAAAGAATTTTCAGAACATAAACAAAATTTTCTTCAGATACGGGGTAAGTAATCATTTCAATACCTGCAAGAAATATCTTTTACCTGCCCATGGGTTCTAGACAGCATGGGAATATGGGCGTTGTCCTTAGCCATGTTAGATATGGCTTCAATCACACGATCAACAACAGGAAATATGGTATTGTCCAGAGCTTCCTTCAACATCAGTGCATGAGCGAGATTGTTGATATCTTCAGATGTACATGCGAAATGGAAAAACTCAAGCACCTTCAATAAGAAACTTAACAAGTTAGCTAATCTCAAAATTTTCAAAACAATCTATGAACACGAAGAAGCCCAAAAGAAGCAAGTTATTTCAGCATCTTTAGAATCTATGAAACAATCCCAAACCTTGGCTATCTCTGGATGAGACTCGCATTTCTGTTTCAAGACGTATTCCACTGCTTTTACATCATGGTTTGTCACTTTCTCTATATTTTTTATTGCCAATGCATCCTCTACGGTAAATCCATCAACAATTCCTTTCAAAAAAGACCTTGCCTCGTTGCTAAAGCTCGGAACCTCTTGAATGTCAGGAATTTGTGAAAGCTTTAGCAACCATTGGACCTGAGATACAGTGCTCCCAAAATTTAAATTCCAAAATAAGTCCAGAAATTGGAAGATGACAAACTGTGAATTTCATTAATTTTCTTCTTTTTTTTTTTTTTTGATAAGAAACGTTAAATCAAACCTAAAAAGACTATCAAAAGTTGGTTATTATTATTATTATTATTTTGAAAAAGAAAAAAGGAGGATCAGTGGTGTCCTCAACAACCCACCTAGCACCACATTTGGAACCTATTAGAACTATAGGTGAAACGGAAGAAAGAAAACCAGTCTAACACTTTCGTCAATATATGTACATCAAACACACAATCTTATTCTTTCAACGGAAAAAAAAAAAATACGGACGCAAGTAATTAAACTCCTTACAGATGAGAAAGAGAGCAATTAACCTACTGTTCCTCCCCGCTCTGCTACCACCACCATTCATAACTATTAAAAGTTGTTTACATGGTGTTTCCCAGCACTACCAAGTATCAGAAAACCAAACAAAAAAAAACTAAACCATAATCACGATAAAAAGCTAATCTATGATAGTCTAGAAGAAAGAAGCAACGCGTTTTCTACATTTACTCTTTCTAAAAACCGAAATTAGAATAACTCACAAGCATAACAAACATAACAAACAAATAAGAAATCAGAAGCCCATTTGCGAACATGGTTTGAATCAAGAAGTTCGATTTAAACCAACTTTGCTTCACAGAATCTAAATTGCTACAATATTTTTGGGTTAAGCTCTTGGTTCAAGCCATGTTCCTAAATGGTTTAAAAATAAATAAATCAATAAACCGGTACCTCCACAAGAACCCGATAGTAGATAAGCGCATATTCAGACATATAAGGGGCCAAGTCCTTGACTTTGCCCCAGTAGCGACCGTCCAACGGCGACAAAGCCGTCAAAATCGAATGCTCCAATTCTCTAGACATCTTCTTCTGAACGGAACACAAAAACAAAAAACATGATCAACCCATTAAAAAAAACGAAGATTCATAAAAATTATAATGTCTCTGTGGTGTATGAACGAATAATATAACTGAAAACTAACTGAAATCCAATAAACCTTTTCGGTGGCGGAAATATCGATCTCATTGAGAGTTGCTCTGAGAGCACAACGTCGCGTTCGAGGCAGTGAAAACGAGAACCAAAACGAAGGGTTTGAATGATGATGAGAAAGAAGAGAGAGGCTTGGGCGTTCATTTGGTCTAAGGAATGTAGAGCTAAAACACAAGGGCAAGTGTTGTTTAGCGTTGAAAACCACACAAGGATTTCCCAGCTCCATGGAAAAGCTAAAATGTCTCCCTCCGCACGAAATGAAAGCAGAGCTATGCTTTGCCAAGGAAGAGGCGCTCCAACAGAGCGGCGACGTGCGAGGAATACGCCGACGCCGGAATTTGTGAAGAACGAAGAGAAGAGGTGAGTGTTGCGGCCGTGTCCGTCCGTTTGTGGGAGGTGGAGGTTAAAAAAAGGGAAAAAGGGTCTTTGCTCTCTACATCTGGCGGTGGGGAGTCCGGGATAAAACGATGTAGTTTTGATGATAACGGTTATTTTTTATTTTCTATTTTTTCATATCTACCCTACATTTTTATCTAAAACTTAGATTTTATAGTACAAAACAAAAAGTTAATATAAAGCTTCAATATGATATAGTTTTTTAATCAAAATTTTCAATTTACAACGTTTTATCTAACACCCTATTATACATAATGAATATATATGATTTTTTTTAATGGATCTCTCTATCATAACGAGTAGAAGTGAAAAATATAACGTGACTTTATTGAACATAACATTAATATTATAGAGTAATATGATACTCGTTAAAGTATGATTTTAATAATTAAACATAACATTAACTTCATAGAGGTTTAATATATTTTTGAGAAATTAAGTTGGTGTCCTTTTTAAAAGCCTTTTAAAATAAATGACTATATTTTTTTAAAATTGCAGAAATGATCTAGCCTTATTTATTAAAATGACAAAAATATTTTTCATTAATTATTAATTAACTATAATATATCAATGATAAACTCAAATATATCAATGATAAACTCAATGTATATTATCAAAGAACACAAAAATTAGTTGCAAACACGGTACATTATTGACAAACTCAATAGATACAAGTTCATAAAACTCAATAGTTTTGTATTTGATTTGCTAGACGTTTGACGGTTGTTACGGTTTTATAATAATAAAGCATGTTATAAGGGTGTTTTAGTCTTTTTAGTCTTATTGTTAATCAAGAGATGAGTGCATAGACCGTTGCTTAATTTTGAAAAAGTTGAGATATTTACTTAAAAGAAGGGAGGAAGGGGTCATTTTTGCCCAAAAAAGGATCCCTATATTTTTTGTTACATTTTGAATGTAAATTTCTTGATATAATATCTCTCAACTTTCTTTTTGTTTTGAGAATTATGCCTCTTTAACATTAGAATAACGTTTAATGATAGTTAAGTTATGCTTTTAATTTTATATCTTACATTGAGAGTGTCGAACACCAATGTATCTACATTGGGCATAAAAGTACGAAGGTGCTTTTACATATAAGGTTGACATGTGGAATGGTGTTTCTTTTCTTTTATATATTTATTGGCCTTTTGCTTATTTATTTATTTATTTATTTTTAGTTTTTGCTTCTTTTTTTTGTTTTTGTTTTTTGACTTCTTTTTTTCCTATTTGCATATTTAGTTCTTCATTTTTCTTATTTTTATTTATTTGTGTCTGTGTTTTTTACTTTCTTTCTTTCTTTCTTAATGTTCCAATTAACAACTCTCTCTCTCTCTATATATAAAAATATAGACACACACACACACAAATATAGACACACACGCACAATGTGAATGTGCTTTTGCACACAAGGTTGGTACATGGCATGGGGTTTCTTTTCTTCTATTTTTTTTTTTTTCTCTTTTGCGTATTTATTTATTGCTTTTTGCTTCAATTTTTTTTCTCTTTTCCTATTTGCTTATTTTGTTCTTCATTTTCCTCATTGTTCTTTTTTTTTGGGGGGGGGCGGGCGGGGGGCGGGGAATGTGTTCATTTGCTTTCCTTCTAAATTTTTCAATTAACAACTTTTTCCTTTTAAATATTCTATACTTAACTTTTTTTAAGAATGATCAAAATAGTATATTTTTGAAACTTTTTAAAATAAATAGTAGGTTATTAAAATATTTGTAATAAATAGCAGATTTATAATGTAAATAAATTATTTAGTTTGTAAATAAGAATTATTTACACTATAGATAAAATGATAAATAAATTATTTGCACTCAAATTTATTAACTGTGTAAATAATTATTTACACCATGAATAAAGGGTTAAATTAATCATTTACATTATAAATTTTCTATTTACTACAAATATTTTCAAAAACCTACTATTTATTACAATTACTTTTGAAAAAGTATTATTTATTACAACTTCCCCTTTTTTTAACTAAATGAAACAATTTGAAGAGTGTTTATGCTATATATAAAAGTGTGAACGTGCTTTTGCACATGAGGTTAATACATGGCATGGGATTTCTTTTCTTTTCTTTTTCCTTTTGCTTATTTATTTATTTATTCATTTTTTAACTTTTTGCTTCAACATTTTGTTTTTGCTTTTTGTCTTCTTTTTCTTATTTGCATATTTAGTCCTTTTATTTTTTATGTTTGCATTTTTTTTTGTTTTCCTCCTTAATTTTTCAATTAACAATTTTTTTTCCTTTTATATATGGGGTATTCACATTAATGCCACTTTTTTAACTTAATTTTTATTTATATTACAAAATATCAAAAGTTTTTATGCAACAGCCCCTGGAGCATGTCCCTCTAGGACATGTCCACATGTCCTGTTGAGACATCTTTCGCGTCCCTTAGGGACATGTCGCATGTAGACATATCCAAGAGGACTTTTTCTGGTGTCCCTCCGAAAGATTTTTGGGTGTCTTTTTGAACATTTTTCAAATATCCTTTCAAGACATGTTCGTTGCTGCCACCGCCTCTCTCTCTCCTTACTGCTGTCGGCTCATCTTCGACATCAGTGATGTCATTAGCGACCACTACATCCCAACAAAACCCATAAAAAAAAAAAACACAACACAATACAACATAACAAAATAATTCAAAGTACAAAATAGAAAAACTAACCAAAAAAAAAAAAAGAACTACTATCTACACTCCACCGCCAGCCATTACGCCTTCGCCCTCATTTATCTGCCATCGAATGTTGCCACAAGTCAGCCTATACTGCTTGGATAGCGAGTCATTGACGATTTCAGCAAGATCATCTTCAAGACCTTCGATCTCCCTCCAAGAATAGTCACGATTTTTGATCTCCCTACTTGACCTATCGAGATCTTCGATCCACCTCCTAGACATCAATGTGGCATCAATTCACATCCCAAACATCGATGCGGCTTCGACTAACCTCACTTCACCACAGATATCAGCCATTGAAAACAAAAGAGAGAAACTAGAAAGAGAGAATAAGATAGAGAGACAGAGACCTGCGAGGGGCGACACTCGAAATAGCAAGATTTTTTCGACAAAGAAGCCAACGATGGAGACAGTTAATGATGTTGAGAATTTTTTTAAAGGGTTAGTTGAGAGATTTTTGGGAGGAGAGAGAGAGAAAGAGAAATTGAAGGAAATTTGTGGCAGTGAAATTTTGGAGCATAACTTTTTTGAATTTTTATTTTTTGTGGCATAAAAAAATTGATGACTAAAATATGGCCATATATGTAATTTTTTTTAAATATTCTTTGATTAACTTTATTTTTATAAACCAAATAATTAAGAGAGTAATAAAATAAAACTAAATTTTTATGATATATATTTTTTATCTTTATATCTTTCGTGAAGAATGCACTCGCCCTTCTCACTAGTAACATATAAATACAAGGGGACCCGGTCCGGCTTTCCCACCAAAATCTATTTACAAAGCCGAAAGGAGGTCCCTAAAAAAAAGGGAAAGAAAAGCAAACAAAGAAGATATTTCTATTCCACACTTGCGCGAGTATATTACTCTAAAGAAGATATTTGCGTTTGATGAAACACAAACCAGAACCTCTCTAATCTCTCTCTAGGAAAATTACGAAATTAGGGAATACAAATGTTGTTGCAGTCCCAACACCATTACATCCTCACCTCCAGCTTCCCCTTCTCCTTCTCCTTCTCCTTCTCTTATCATCGTCATCATCATCATCATCATCATCATCGCCATCCTTATCCTTCCAAGTGTATCCACTTTCTCTCTCCTTCCCTTACCCACACACCCCACCAGGTCTCTCTCACTAGACCCAAATCCCATCAGCAGCCGCCATGGCTAGCCGCCCAAGCCTCCTCCGAATCCACGGGCACCACCAGTACGACCACAACCGCAAAGGAAGAAGAGGAGAGTGGTGGTCCCGTGGAGTTCTTCACGCCTTCTACTCCAATCTTCGCCACCGACGACGACCCCTCTCCCATCCAAGTAGCTACCAGCGTCCTCCTCACCGGCGCCATCTCCGTCTTCCTCTTCCGCTCCCTCCGCCGCCGCGCTCGCCGCGCGAAAGAGCTCGTAATATTATTACTATCATTCCTTTTGTTTTAAATTTTTTTAATTCTGATTTTGTGCTTTGATATCTGGCTTAAATTTATTAGGACGAAGATTTTTAGTGTGAAATTGTGTGAAATGTGGTTTGGTGACATAGGAATTAGGCAGTGGTGGAATCAGAAAATTTTGAATTGAAATTACAACGTAACCATTTTTCTGAATTGTTGCTCTTTTTGTCGTCGTTTTAACCAATTTTATTGTTCATCGGAATCGACTAAGCATGCATCCTAAAAATTTAAAAAAAAAAAAAAAAAAAAGTTTTCATTTGGTTTATTTTTGGTGTTGTAAGTTTAAAATATGAGTTTATTTATTTAAAAGTAGTTGTTACAGTGTAAAATTCTCATATGCTATACTATTTATAGTTTTAACCAATAATTCTAACCACCATACCAAACACCCTAGTTCTATTATGATGTCAGGGTGTAGTATAAAATTCAATAGTAGGGATTTGTAGGGCACATAGTTTTTGGCATTCTTCTTCATTTTGATATGACTTTGACTAAGTTTTATTTTTATAAACATGCACTATTGATACAGATAGAAAGCGTAAAAAAGAAAATACTACTGGTTGAATCTCCAAAATAGCCGTTGAATGATGATGTGAAACGAAAAGAAAAGGGAATAAAAAACACAAATTTTAGCATTGCCCTTCCCATCAATAGGTTATTTTTGGCGCTAATTATCCAAAGCTTTTCCACCACAATGATTTTAACGATTTTTTAGGGGGAAGAAAAAGATTTGAGAATTTTGACATATTTAATTGGAATGGGATTGGGATTCACTTTGATTTCACTTTCATTCTCGTCAACTTTTAGAAATTCATCAACCTTGAGTTGACAATTTTGTTCTGGCACTACTTATTTTTACTTGTTTCAGGCAAATTATTTGTAGCTGGAGTTAATTTGGATGCTTTGTTGATGAAGTGGGTTATCTTATTGTGTTGTCTCTAGAAATTTAGGTCCTCGGGAGTGAAGAAGTCGCTGAAGGAGGAGGCACTTGACAACTTAAAGGCAAT
>CAMOHE010053239.1:117299-135735 GCA_946598075.1 Artocarpus hirsutus | reverse complement strand
ACTGCCCTCCAGAACCGCTCTCGAACAAGGTCTCCCATTTGGGAGAATCGGAAGGCAAAATCTCCAGGAGCAGAGGAGGACGGACCGACTGGGTCAAATGGGCCGAGCTGTTTTCGCGGGTTTCGTGGGTTTTGGCCGATGGGTCGTTCTGGGTTTCGGTTTTGATCTGGTGGGTCGGTTCGTGAGGTTGCTCTGGTTTTCGCTTGGAGTTTCTGCAGACGAAGAGAAAGATGAGAGAGAAAGTGGTGAAGAAGATGAAGAAGGAGAAGAAAAAAATGGAGAACATTGGAGTGTGAACGTGGGAGTGAAATTTGTGTATTGGGAAATGAGAAATTAAAGGAAGCAGAGAATGGATAATAATATGAATATGTAGCCGCCATTAAAACGCGTCCCTTTTTAACACACAGGGGGAGATATTAGTGTTGTTGGTTTTTATTTGGCGAATCAAAAAATGGGTTCACTGAGGTATTGCTTTTCGACTTAAGTTCAAAACATATCATTTTAATAAATAAAATAATATTATTATTTTTATCTATTTTGAGTTAATATTAAATATATATATTATTTAAGAGTATTTTAATCTTTTAATTAGAAGAAATAATTCGTATCATATTGAAAAAATATATATAATATAACACAATAACGATATAAAAATAATGATATCCCACCTAATTTATTCTCTAAGACTGGGTGTGTAATTTGATGGGTTTTCCACTTCTTTTTCAAAAAGATATGATAAGTTTTATCAGTGAGTGAGCTTTTATAATAAAAAAATGAAAGAAATTCTGTTGCCTACTTCTTTTAGTTGGGTAGTCACCTGCGTTGAAGGTTCTGTTGGCGATTTGAGGCTTTTAAATTGGGTGTAAACTACATAGAAGTATTAGCACATTACGCGTAAAAAACTTTATTTTTTATTTTAATTTTATATTATATTGTATTAGCATTAATTTAATTATTTTAATTCTGTATATTGTATAGCATTAATGTAATTATGACACATATATCTATATTTTGTGTTTGAAAAATAAAATTAATAGCCTGTTTGGGAGTGGTGGGAACTACTGGTTTCCACCATAAAATCAGTTATGAACAGTAAAAAGCTCTCACATGCTACAGTACCAATAAAAAAAATTGCTACAGTGTAAAACCCTCGCATGCTATAATAAAAGTGGTTCTCGTTGCTGGTTCCTACCATTTTTCCAAACACCCACTAAATATCTACATTGGTCAACTCACAGTTTTCAGGTGAAATTTTTTAATCTGTGGCTGTTCAAATTCTTAGTCCTCGTTATAAAGACCAGCTAAAAAAAAGAATGCAAATTTGGACTATTTGAGGAGAAATTATGAGGTCCAGTAGAAATCAAATTATACTTTTCCTGTTTTTTTTTTTTTTTTTTGAAGAAATATATTTCGTACCTTTTGATTTTAGCATAGAACTTTGCATTTGAGATTGATGTATTCTTTCACTAAAAATAACATACCATTTATTTTTTTTATTTTTTTATTCTCTGGAATGCTTTTTGGAGATAACGAGCTCCTTATCTTCCACGAGTGTTCCTAGCACAAAAGAAAAAGAAAGTCGAAACAAGAGTTGAAGTTTGGGATTAATATTGCCCCGGAGTGCAAATCCTTCATTAATGACTTTGCTTTCCTTAAAAAAAATAAAATAAAATAAAATAAAAAATAAAAAAAATATGATTAAAGTTGATGTAGGTGTACTCTTCCTTTTGGGTAACCGTATAAAATGAGTTCCAAGACTCCAGAGGCGTAGGGATACCGTTTTGACTACTTCATTGACCCTTAAATGCGTATTGTAAGGCCCTAAAATTTTTGACCCTTGAATGTGCCATAGAATTGTTCAACTACGTCGATTTTAGGTTCATTCTTTAGCAGGTTCTAGAGGACTCCATTTCATACATCACTAAAATATTGCAGTGACTTTCCTCTGCCTTAATGGGTCAATTTGGACTAGCCAACAAATATACGTCACAAGGTCACATTTTGTTGCAATGCAAAACTTGGGTCAATCCAATTTGCTAGTTTTAATACATGTACATCATCCATTTACAACACGATGTGCATCATTGGATACTAAACGACAGAGATTAAAGTAATACAAAAAAGGAAATTAAAAAAAAAAAGACAAACATTAATAAAGAATGCATTCTCCAATTGGTGCAGGCAAAATGGAATTGGGAGTTTCATTTCTTTTTTTTTTTTTTTTGGGTTTTCCTAAAATTTAAAGGAGGGCTATAAATGCTGTTCTCAGCGCCTGACTCTTACCAAATATTTTATCCCCAAAGCCAGAGGCATCCAAAGTTGGATTAACTTGTACGGTAAGATTCAGTCCCTTTTTTTGCACATGGTCCCCAAGAATTGTTCTTGGAAAATCTTATTCCATCCCTGCTCAGATAACCAATTGACCCATCTTCTTAAAATATTACACACACTTCCTAAGCAAAAGGACAACCCAATATAAAAATTCTTTATTCTATATACTGTGTTTGTGCAGCTTTCTGCCACTACATTATAAGATTTGCCTTCTTAATGATGCATAAACTTTCAGCTAAATTTTCAAGGAGAATTATGGAGTAGGGTAACCTGCCGGTTAAAACACGGTTTCAGTTCGTTAGAATCCTGTCACATTAAAAATAGTGTTAACAAATTATCGCAACTTGATAAATATCCGACGATTAAAAATTGTAGGTCAAAAGTGAAATATTTTTTTTCATACCAGATAATTCTCCCTTTTTTCAAAGGAAGTTCTTCAACAATAAGAATAAAAATAACGGGCGTATGTTGTGTATGACAACACTACTAACAATAAGATGGGACCTACACGTGAGTCTTACAAGTAAGACGCATCTTATTGTGAGTTGTGGTGTGATGTTGAATAGCATTGCGCTCCTCGATCTGATGAGCACACGCATGAAGCATCGAAGTGGTAAATGCAAATGCAAAGAAACACAAATTGATAGAACTTGGAATTACTACTTCGGAAACTTTTCTACAAGAACAAGCAATGGAACAATTGCTCCCAACAAGTTACACAAGAATGAAACCTTAAAATTACTGGAAGCCAGAAGCGTCCGTAATATGAAAACTCAAAAAATTTCTGCACATGGACTCCTTCAGTGTCGTCTCAATGTGCACCTGACTCGCAGTTCTCTTATCCACCCTTTCCATAACGTGAAGGGCGCCAATCGAAATGATAGCAAGTATGTACATATAGCTTTACTCACAATCATCTTCAGGAGCTCCTTAGGCTTTTCAACCAAGCGGTGTGTTGCATATTTTTGTGCAACTTCACCTCAGGAAAAAAGCCAATGAATGGTTGCAATAGCACTTACATGTATATAGATTAACTTGCTGCAAAAATTAACTGAAGTTGCAGCATTGCTAGCACGAGAGAAAACAAAACTTAACTGAAGTTGCAGCATTGCTAGCATGAGAGAAAACAAAACGAGACATTTCGTTCGGGGATTACTCGGAGTCATCAACTGCAGATGGCCTCCACAGAGAGTTTTTTCATGACACCAGGACATGGATCACCACCAAACATTTCCGGTGCCACAGTCACTGTGCAGGAGTTCTGCCCGACGCAAAGCTGCAGGAAGAAAATAATTAGTACTAACATTTATGCAGAATGTTAAAGGATAAGGTAAAAACAAAGTCCACAGGCTGGTGCAAGATACAAATGCATACCCTTTCAAAAGCATCATATGAATGGTGAGCGTGACAGCTTCCCTCACGGAAGCTTCCACAAGCTCCTTCTGGTGTACCAAAGCTAGCGAACTTTATTTTCGAAATTTTCTGCCCAACACCACAAGACAAATGAGCTTTAGGCCTCAAAGGTTTATTGACTTTACCCGAGGCTTGCATTTGCCAATTCACTAGAGTCGGTTGCCACTCATAGATATCAGCACACACAGTATCTATATCCCTTCTAACCAAAAAGATTCCATTCGGGTCTCCACCCCATTCTTCAAACACCACCAACAAATTGCCTGTTGGCTTAAGCCATGATTTAGGAACATGGTACCTGGATCAATATAACAGTTGGTTTTGTTAAGCTTATACAAAAATATCGAAGAGGCTGAGATCAAGTTCCAGCCTTCAATTACCATCTTTGTGAAGCATCCCCACAGTTACTTAGGCATTTCTTTTCATTATATGTTCCCGCATAGTGACAGCCACCACAACCGCCCTCCGCTTTGTAAGCAGGCCAGTAACGACCAAGACTTTGACCATTAATCCATATTTGACCTTTGCCCACGCTGCCCATGTCCAAAGCTAGGGGTGCATATCCTGCCGGAGCATCAAAACTTGTCTGCAAACAAAAAGGATGTCTTAATAAAAACTTTTTCCATGCAAGCTCTTTCAAAAAATAAACATAAGTCGCTTCTCTATCATCTTGGATAAGAAGCCAATAAGGTTTTCCTGAAGTTTGAGATACTTACTTTAAACCATGTCAGAGGCTGTTTCCGTGCTACAAGAGACCCTTGAATCCAGTCAACAGAGGAACTCCCGGTGAGGGAATGAAGACTCAAGGCTTCTCCTTTAAGACCAACCTGATGAGGAAACGTAAAGTTAAACGCATTTTTAGAATGCAAGAGAAACGAGAGAAGTCAAAGGAAAACCAACCTTATACGACCATTTCTGCCATGACAAGTCTCTTCTACCCTCATTGAGTCCATTCAATGAAACTGGGCCAAGAACACCAGTATTCCATGTCTCAAAATGTGGACCAACATTCTGAACTCAAGATGTAAGAATGTATCAGATTTAAACTGCCATGGGAATACAAATATGCACCTATGAGAAGGAAGAGAGAAGAGAGAGAACAAACCGGAAGACCAACAGCAATACTCAGAAGTGCGATTGTGTTGATACCAGATCTCAAGTTTACGCCTTTACTGAATGTTAATTTCGGGAATTCTAAACTTCCATAAGAAGTACCTGCCAAAAATTTGAGAAATAGCATGTTACTACCAGAAACACCTTTTATGAGCCAAAATTAGATCGCAAACTATTTGCTGTCCTAAAAAAAAAATTCAAATTATATACATTAAAAAAAAAAAGGTGATTTCTGCCTATAATGTTATCAATGAAGTGGATTCAGAAACTGCTTTGAGCTAAAAATATGATGGCTAGTGCTTACCTGCTAGTTGACCATTGATGAAAACATGCAAAGCGTGACCAGCTGATAAGACTGTTAGTACAGGATACTTCCCACTTCTCAAAAATTCTTCACTGGGGTCAATCTTAACACTGGGATTAAAAATGAAACCAAGACAGAAAATGTCACAATCCGTGAGAAGCATTTTTTGGGATGCAGAAGGGACCAAGCATGTTTATGTTAGTTACTCACTCTGTCATGTACCACAGATAGTCAGAAGCATCTCTTGTGGTATTCATCTGCTCCAACAACCCAGAAATCGTGAATGAAGTCTCTTCATAAGAGGCTGTCTCTTCATTGTATGCCTGCCAAGAGAATCCTCCATGAATAGGAACACGGGTCATCTTCATCGTTGCACTTTGTGCGCCAACCTGTATAGGATATTGGCAAAAACGTCAATTTCTTTACAGAAACATGACCTCTATATCGCCGTTAAAAAAAATGTTCTGACCCTTGCGGTGTTGTACACTGTGTTCTTGCAGTCAGGAAGAATGCTGATAGACCAAGGAGGCAGATTATAATGCATATTCCCAAAGGACACTTTTGCAAATGAATTCGGGTTGTAATTTGCCAGGAAAGCAGCACAAGCTCCAGATTTTGACTTGAATACATGAGCCTGCCAGGTTATAATGATTCTAAAGAGTAAGCTTTTACTTCCCTAAAAAATTGGAAATCATGATCTTTTCTTGGAGAACTAAAGTCCAACCTGTTCATAGTTTCCAAGTTGTGTTACTACAGGATCTCCAGATACTAAAGCCGGTTCACACAGTTTTATTGCTCTGTGCAGATCTTTTAAATGACCCCACTTAGGTTCCCTCAAGAGTCCTGAATAAAAAGAAAAAATTAGAAGGTTTAGGAATCTTCAGATTTTTGCAGTAAACATGGACTTATTTTTGTAAGAAACTGCACTGAAATTTCGAACAAGTAAAGGAGGGGAGAAATTGACCAAAGTTAGTTGATATTTTTATTTTCCCTTTTTCTCTAGGAAACTGACGTTGGAAAATTGATTGGCAATGGATATATGTGTTTTACGATTTAACACATGCGGTCAAAATGATGATTGCACCAGGCTGAAAGAAACTAGATTTTTACTCCCTCGTTAATGTTATTCCTAATTTCATCTGTATTCTATATTCAACAGAAATTTCTAACGTCCAATCACGCACCATATTCATCTAGAGGTGCATCATAATCATAGCTAGTAGTAATGAACGGACCACCAGCAGTTCGGCCAAAATTTGTTCCTCCATGGTACTGTAATAATGAAAACAAGAAAAATATGAACAAAATTAAAAAACTTGCTCAAGATATTCGTTTTAAGAGTCGATTAAAATGAACATTATCATTACCATGTAATAATTAATGAATGACCCTCCCTTCTGTATAAACCGAGCCACCGCAAAGGCCAAGTCTTCTGCTGGTCTGCTAGGAACTGGACCACCAAACTCAGTGTACCTGCATGAAAAACAAGTCACATAGAGACTTAACAAATAAACCAACAATATAGTTCCTTAAAGTAAACAACAAGCATGCAAACTTTTACCAGCCAGTCCAAGCTTCAGTCCACATCTTAGGTTTATAATTCTTGTTTGGAGAGAAGTAATCACAATAGAATCCGTTGCAGGCATTGATCTGTTGCAAGGTTGGAAAACAAAAAAGCCATTAAGTTTTGAAGCCAACAGTTTAAATGATACATATGTATATCTAATTATTTACTTATTATTGATAATACTACACTAGGAATACACATACGGCAGAAGTTCAGGTTTAAAATTTGTCTATTCGTACACATTACACTAAGTTGAAATAAAATACTTAATTAAACGACAATTTATCTCAAATGCCAGAAGGGAATTAAATAATCTCCAAAGTGCAAGAGACACATGAGAGTGAAACAGGAAAGCACGGCCAAGTGCAAAGACAAATAATAATTCATTCATCTCCTAAAAAAAGAAATTAATTATTCATTTCATATATGAGCAAAGATGGAGGCACCACATCACTCAGTAACAACCCCACCAAGTCTGAAGTACCATAAGTCAAAATAGTAACAATCAATTTGTTCAACCTCAATAACATTGCAAGAAATAACATGTGGAAAAATAAATTAAAAAAAGATATAAAAAAAAGAAGATAACAAAAAGGGCAATGAAAGAATTGAAAGGTGCTTACAATGGGATCAGGGGCGTCATCTTGCTTACACATAACCCAAGGCACACCAGTGCCAAGTCCAACAGCCATATGAGCTGCCCAGTTAGCATATGCCTTTCCAGGAGATCCAAGTTCATACTCCATTGGCCCATATTCATTTTCAATCTGTCACACAATACAAGGAAAGAAAAGAATCACTTAATACTTCATTTATAATGTAATGCAAGACTAGAAAAAATGGAGCACTTCTTTAGACTAACCTGGGATAGAATTATTGGACCACCTTGAGTGGCAAACAGCCTTTCTGCCTTCATCATATCCACAATCTTTCTCGTGAATTTTTCCATTTGTTCCTTCGTTAAGGCAATTCAGAAGTCAGGTAAAGTAGAGTCTAGATTTTTTTTTTTTTATATATATTATATGATAAATCATACCAAGTAAAGTAAATAGAAGAGTAAAGATTCCAAACCTTGAAGGGTCCGTTGTCTGTTCTAAATCTAATACCGGGAATGTACTTTAACCAGACAGGGAAGCCTCTGCAAGTAAGAGTATTATGAGTTTAGCTTCAAAGATCCAAGAGCTACCCAAAAGTTTTTTTCCAGAAAATAATTTTTTTGAATTATGATTTTATAATTATTATAAATATATTATTACCCAAAGTTCCATTCAGCGCAAACATAAGGACCAATCCTGAGATGCATGTACAGGCCTGCTTGTTGAACCAGCTTGACAAACTTAACCAGATCATAATTTCCCTCAAAATAGTACTGCACAAAAAAAGGGAAATATTATCATCTAAATTGCATGAAGCTTAAAATCTAAGCGCACAGAAAAAAAAAAAAGTGGTCATTTTTTAATTACTTTGCCAGGTGAAGGCTCATGCCCATTCCAGAAAACATAAGTCTGAATCACATCTAGACCTCCTTCTTTAGCCTTCTGAATAAGATCTGGCCACATCTGAAACAAACCCAAAAAGGAAAACTCAGAATAAAAAAAATGGTAATAACAGAAGAGACATTGGAGGGGTAATATTAGTAACATTGTTATTATTAAAATATAACCTCAGGAGTGCTTCTTGGGTAGTGAATGGATCCAGAAATGAGGATTCTTCTCTGGCCATTGATGACAATAGCCTTTGAGTCATAAGAAACAGAGGCTGAAACAAAGCAAGCCCAGAAAGAAAAAACCACCATCAACAACACACTATTGCACATTGCAAGCTTCTTCAAGCCCATGATTAGATCAAAAAACCCAAAACCAAAAACCGCTCTTCTTCTTCTTCTTTCCTCTTCCTTGAGCAATGCCCTTTTTAGATAAATTAATATTCTTTGTTTCTCACTCACTGTATTCCTTAGTCACATAGAGAGAGAGTGAGAGAGAGAGAGAGAGAGAGAGAGAGAGGGGGAAAGACAAGAAGACACAGCTGGGAATGTCCTCTGCTTTTACTTTTCTTTCCTTCTTTTCTTCTTTCCCTTTTGTTTTGTTATGATTTATGAACGAGGAAGAGAAAATGAGAGAGAAAAATGGAGGAGAGTTTTCAGACCAGAAGTAAGTGAAAGTACACCGGGTGCTTAATGGTTTTTCCTCGGCCAAAATGAAGATGCCTTGGAGCTCATTTTAAACACAGAAATGGGACCCACTTTTTGACCCACACTTTGGCCTCACTCACATTGTCCAATAAACCAGTATAATTGGCTTAATATACAATTTCTCCTACCTTTCTTTCTGTTTTAAAGAGTAATGAATAGAAAATTTATTTATTTGAGGGGGAAATAGTTTAATATTTGTGAAAGTAAATTTTTGATATAAAGGCGCGTTGGCTGTTTGCTAAAAATCAGAATATTTTGCTTAAAGCTTTTTTTTTTTTTGGTTGGCTTTTGGACAGAGCGATTCTCAGACGTACGATCCCCATACGGTCGGTTCCTACTTCACCGGCTGATGTATTTATGTTTTGTCTTGAGAGTTTGCAATCCACGCGCCTGAATTGTGCTCGGAAAACTCAAAAATTAAAACAAAAATCAAGGACAACTGTTTTGTTACCTTTTATTTTTTGTTTTTTTTTCTCCTTTAATGTCTATATTATTAGCACGTAATAAGATTTTTTTTGGAAAGATTAGCGTATCATAATTAATAAGATCCTTAGATGATAGTACCTCATTCATGTAGTACATATTTTTTATACATGTTTTTTATTGTCGTATTTGATTAAAATCACAACAAAATTAACTATGTAGTACAGAAAGTTTTGTCCTGTTTGATAGTGATTTTAACCATTCAGTTTCTACCATAAACTCAGTTATAAATAATATAAAGCTCTCACATACTACAGTAACAATAAAAAAAAAATTACTACAGTATAAAACTCTTACATGCTACAGTAAAAGTGGTTCTAACCACTGGTTCTCACTACTCTTCCAAACACCCTATTGAATACATATCTAAAGATTGATAAACAAAAATCTATCAATTGTTTATTTTTTTTAAATCCTACCGTAAAAATTATCTTATATGCTATAATTTTTAAATTTAATATGCTAGTTACAACTGAAATTTTAAATAATAGGTAAGCGGTGGAAATCAAATCCAAATAGTTGATAATTTTTTTCCTCCATGAATAGCTTATAGTTTTTTGGTCGTGTAAAATTTACTTTGGGCAGTGCATTCATGTGTGCCTTAGGATCGTGACAGTGTATCTTTCTCGTGTCCTTACAAAGCAATGAATATTGGTATTGGAGTTAAATTCATGGTAAGTCTTTAAACTTTTTTTCTTTTTTAAAAATTAGTTTATATACTTAAAAGTATTTTAATTTAACCTTTGAATTTTTTTCTTTGTCTTAAATTTAGTCTTTTAGTTATATTTTGTTAAATTTTAGATGAAAAAAGTTAGAATTATTTTTATAAATCCCCTTACCTATGTATTTTATGTCACTTTGCCCTCGATTTTTTAAATCACTTAAAACATCCCCAATTATTAAAAATAATACCAGTCTCTTTACCCCGTCTGTCCAATTTCGTATATATCGGTAATGAAATTGATGATGTGGCATGTAATTAAAATATTAAAAAATATATTAAAATTATGATTAAATATATAAGAAATAATTATTTTATTTTACTTATAATTATAATATTTTCTTATTTTTCTCCTTCCTCCTTCTTGATGATTACTGTCATTATTCTCTTTCATCTTCTTTCTCTATCTTAGTTCTCTCTCTTAATCTGGCTAGCAACGAGGTGGTGCAAAGCGACCATATGGGCTAGGTAATACAACGGTGGTGGGGCAGCTGTAGTGGGCTGCTGGGGGCGAACCGGGGTGGACGACGAAGGGTGGGTTAGTGGCAGTACAGTGGCAGTAATTAGGGTGTGCTAGTGGGTGAATGGGTGTTTTTATTTCCTTATTTGAGCTCTATTATGCTTTATTAATTAATCATAAAAGTGGTTTTTATTTGATGTGAATTTGTGTTTCCAGTTTCTTGGTTTGAGTTATGTGTAATTCCTATTGTCTATGGCCTATTGACAAAAAAACCAGTTGCCAAGTTTCTTAAATTGTTCTATCTTAAAGTTAAATGACATTGATATTTTGGTTTAAAAAGGGGCTTGTTATCATTGTTGGAAAATTCTATCAAGTGACTTAAATTCTTTAGCAAAGAATATGAAATTTGTATACCTTAGAGAGAGAAAGTAAGAGAGAGTGAGAGATGGAGAAGGGAGAAAGTAAAAAAAATTAGAAAATAAATTAAAATAATTTTTTAATATTTCATTATAATTCTAATATAATTTTTTATATCTTCAAAAAAATATATAATTTTTTAATATTTAATTAATATAAATAGAATTAAACAAAGGAGGAAAAGTGACTAGTTTTTTATAGTTCATAAATATTTTAGGCAGTTTTAAAAGATCAAGAACAAAGTGAAATAAGGTACATAGGTTAGAGGGATTTATGCAAATAATCCTAACCTTTTCATCTAAAATTTATTTGAGGGACTAAATTTGAGACAAAAAAAGGTTTAAGAATTAAGTTAAAACACTTTTAATTATAAAAACTAATTTTGAAAAGAAAAGAAAATTTTAAGATTTTGATGAATTTAACTCTTAACGTTTATGTTTGGGCGGTCAAAAGAGCAAATAATAATTTCAACGTGTTTGTCAGAAGTCACGGATTGGTACTGTAGGAGTCACCACAATTGTGCTAGGCTAAGGCGCTAAGCTCCTTTTTCTTTTCTTTTTCTTTTTTCTTTTTGACTTGGCATCCAAAATAAGAAGGAAAAACAAACAAAATATTCTTCGTGCTGGTTCGTGAATTGGAAAAAAAAAAAAAATCATTTTTGTGGCTTTCTGCTTGTTATAAAGTATTTTGTATAATTGTCGGTAAGTAAAACTATTCCTTATATTTTGAAAACGATAAAAGAATTCTTAATTGGTCAAATTTTTGCACATACAAGGTTAGGTAATTTATTTATGGATTCTCATTGTTTCGATAGAATCATACTTGTCTGTAGATTTAAACAAACCTCATTATGTCACGTTATTTAAGAAACTTAAAATATTTTAAAACTAGCCTTTTATGCTTTAATGTTTAAATTAAATAAATGAAGTGTCACATTGTAAGTGGTTAGATATTATTTGAAATATCAAATGAGCAAGTAATCCCAATTCTTGTTAGGATTGTTTGTGTTTTAAGTTTTAACTTAAGATAAAAAAGAGTCCTTGTTGTTATATAACATCAAATAGGTCCTTTATAGTTTTTAAAATAATCATTTAGGTATTACGAATCATTTTTTTCTTGACGTAAAATTTTCCATTTCACCCTTATTTAATACACTTCAAATTGGTTACATAAAAACACTTGAAAACAAAATAAAAACAAAGACAGAGAATTTGAACTGAGATTCTCCCTATTGAAACTCTAAAAATAATATTAAACAATCACGTTCTTTGTTGATAAAGAAAAACAACAGCATAAAATACAAACACCCAGCGTATCCTTTGTTCCCATGATATCTTTCAAAAGAACAAGAATTTCATGCAACATATGAAGCTTCCAAACCATGGCTCCATGCTTGTAGTCAGCCTTGTCTGCTTAACGAAGCGCGTCCATGTTCACCTCAATGACAGCCTTTAGAACTATGAGTGTATTTATAAACATAATTGAAACTAATAAGTTAGAACTAAAACAATGTAACATGAAAAAAATTTACACTGTAGCGTGTTTTTATTTTACACTATAACATATAAAGCTTTACACTATGGCAGTTTGAAACTAATAACTTAAAACGATGTTCCCAAACACGTTAAAAGATGAGCTTGCAATTTTCTGCAAATTTCTTCTACTTGAAAGCCATTTGGAGATAGTACATTCAAGTTTGCTCGAAGTTCAAGAAAATTTAAGCACCATATGAGTAAATGCAAGGTAGCAAAATGATAGGCACCCTTTATTTATTATTAATTTTTTTTTTTATGTGTTGCTATTTGACTATTTTTCATCAATAGAAAAATAAAGCCCATGTATGCATTCCATTGATGCATAAAATTTCCTTAATTGTTGATAATGATGCAGTACCGAGTCTCAATAAAGACTAAAGGGCCATGCTTTAATATTTATGGAATCATAAATAATTATGAATGAATCTTTGATTGACACCGACAAATAAGGTATAATGCGGAAGAAAACAACAAAAAAAGGGCACTTTATGAAAATTCAATTGACTTAATTACAAATTGAAGAGAGTGAGTGTCATTGGGTTTAGATTTGGAAATAGTGAAGCTATGGTTGGTTCAAATACACCTACACTATTAATTGTGTAAACGATCTTAGAACATGCTTTGAAATAAGACCAGCACAAGAAATGTTGAAGAGCTCATTTTTCAAACCATATTTTTTATTCTGATGCATTTGTCAAACTAACGCATGGTTGAAGGTGACAATATTGGACTAGCATGCAGTTAACATTGTCAAGAAATTCATGGATTGAGATGGTCGCTTGACACAAGCATATTGAAAAAGCAAAACAATTGATCGTATGATGCTTGGCAATGATAAAGTTAAATCCAAGCATCTTTTTAATCATTCAAAAGAAGTTGGAATCCGTAAGACCAGACATAGTAACGAAAAAACTACACCAAACTCCATCTAAAGATAAATAGTTCGAATCACACGTCAAGTTCAAAAAAAAAGTTGGAATTCACAGTTTTGTATTTGGCTTCTCTTTAATGGCAAGCCATGGATTGTGCGTGTGTAAGTGTACATAACTAAATGCCATCATTGATTAAGTAGGTTGAGACTACTTTTGCAAGAAAAGCGTGTGTATAACGAGGGCGTGAGTAGTAAACAGCTATAGTTTTATATCAAATAACAATAATAATAATAATAATAATAATAATAATAATAATATGATTAAACAAAAACTAAAAGAGATTTTCGTCGTGATAATTAATCCTACAACTTCCACCATATTTTTGCTTAAAAATGCAACTACCAAACAGTACTGCTGGACCATTTTAGAAAGTTCTACTTGACTTTCCCTCATTCAGTTCCATTAAATACACTAAAACAGTGTCATTAGGATTTACTATGGTTGGTGGTTTAAGGAGATTTGTTTTATTTTTATTTTTTCATCTGAGTTCAATTTTTTTTAATGTTACTCGTTCTTAGCCAAAATACTCCATCTACAATGGTAAGTTAAACCATATATATCTAATTATACCAATGATCTCAAGCCCAAGCTTGGATTTGTAGTAATAAATGGTTAATAATAAATGATGAGTGTTAGTAAGTTGGAAACTTGCAATCAAATCCCACTTTAACCGAGCTCATGTGTTATAGAAAAAGAGATATAGTTATATCGTGTTGTACTTCCCAAGGAAAAAAATTATGAAAATGACAAACATTCTAGACTATAGAGAATAATAATAATAATAACAACAACAACAATCACGTTCTGTTTTGTTTTCAAACTATGCGTCTGCTATTTGTAATGATTCTCTAGAGTTTGAGAAATCTTTCAGTTTCAGAAAATCATAGCGAACTTCTTTGAAGTCAGAAATCATAGTGATTGCTTACTTGCCTGAGGGATCAAGAGAAAGGAAAGCAAAGAGGGAAAAAAATAGTGATTTGAAACAATATTAGTTGGCACTTTGCATGTACTATAAAGTATAAACGAGCAAATAATAATAATAATAATAATATAATAAAGGATATTTATTTTTTTATACTTTTTATTTTAAGTTAATTCAAAGTATATATCTTCGGTTTTTAATCTAATCAAATATATACCTTTAGATTAAATATAATGTACAAGTTTATATATTGTTTTAGTCAATAGTTGATTTTGACATTTAAATGATCAAATTATCCATAAGTAAAATTGATAGAAATTAAAACTTTTCAAAAATGAAAAAGAAAGGAAAAAATAAAAACACACAAAACATCTATTTTGAGAGTATTCTATACCCTTTTGAAGTTGAAAACCTTAGTATACAGTTTTTTAAATTTGTAAAGTTCTCTTATTTTTAATTTAAAGATATTCTATGCAATTTCTTATGTCAAAATTGAATATCAATTGGGAAAGGGCATAAATTTGTATATTAAAACTAATTTAAATGTATAAAATTAATGAAATCTAAAACTGAACATGTAATGTTTGAATAGACATAAAATACAGGTATAAAAAGGTAAACAATCCTAAAAATAATAATAATATTAATCTATTAAAGGGGAAAAAAAAAACTTGCACGTACTCGGCACTACCCCTCCACCAATCCAATGTATACACCAATGCACTATTATTCCAAACACCTACCGAGTCCCACATTCCCAAGATTGTTTCATGCCAAAATCTTCATTTTTTCAAATTTTTTTATTAAAAAATTAATTTTATTTAACAAATAACATTCATATGTTGTGTTCCTATATTAATATTTACCATTGAAGGGTATTTCTGACCTCTCGCTTCAACGGATTAGGTTGTACGTGGCCCATTTGTTGATTGAAAAAGGCCATTATTTGTACCTTTTTTTTTGCCCCCTTTTGATGAGGACATTGTGTGCACTTAACACCATCACAAAATTTGTTGATATGTTCCTTATTGTCGTGGGAAACTGGGACTCTAACGTCAAACATGTTAGGTTTACAACAAATTTGAACAATAATAGCAACCTCTAGATAAACGCGGTTTCCTATATTTTATATATTGGCTAATAGGCTACATAAAGTTAATTTCAAAACCGGATTAAATACAAAACTAGTGTGAGAATTTCTCTGTGTTTAAGAGAAAAGTTAGAACTTGTAGTTTCAATTGTGAAGTGTGAAGTCGTCATATGGTATAATACAAGGCAAAAAGAAATTACAATATAAAGTTTTTACATACTATAATACTTGGAGTTTAAATTATGAGTTTCAATCTTCTCCTCCCCATCCTATTCCGTAGGGCATGAAAATATACTTGTCTTTTTTTATTATGATTTTGATGTAAATTAAACGAGTTCTAACGTTTTAAAGTTAAATGCGCTATTACAAACTCTTATGGAAAGCTTCGAACTATTATTGTTAATTTGTTATATCCAAGTAATATAAAATTTTCACCAAAAATTAGTCGATCGTCAAGTGACCGATTGACCATTACCTGGAAATATGATTTTGACACAAACTTATAACATCAAAATGGTGTAACTTTTACACAAAATAGTGTAACTGTCATATCAAGTAATAATTTTATCTCTAACCCTTACATCATTTTTGACACAAAAAAGAATATTCTTGAAATATTCTATTTTATCATATTTTTATATTACTTTTTACTAAACACCTACTATTTAAAAAACAAAAAAAAAAAAGTCAAATTGGCATGCTCAACTTCGTCTCTCTAAATCAACGTAAATAAATGGAGTTTCATTTGACATTTATTCCACAAAAATAGAGTGAATTGAAGAGACGTAAAGCAAAAAAAAAAAAAAAGTGAAAAATAAAAGGGCAAGAACAAGAGAAGCGAGGGAAACTGTGTTTTGAAGCATCAACAAAGTAGATAAAAGCAACGCTAAAAAATGGACATTGAAAAGTGAAAAGAGGATGCATTTTTTGCACGACAGAACTTCTTTGTAATTCTCATCGTGGCTTTTAATTTAATGGCCCCAACTTACCATTTCATTATCCAAAATGTCTTCCCTATTTTTAAGAAGAAGAAGAAGAAGGATAATAATAATAATAATAATAATAATAATAATTTGTGGAGGCAAATCATGCTTACATCATGATGTTACATGCATCTGTATCCCTTTGTTAGAATGCTTAATCACCCATGCTTATTCATTCTTCGGCATGTATTTGAAGCTCGATATGTCTTAAAAATAACATTAATTATAATTCTAACAATTTTTTATTAATACGATATTCCTCATTTTCCGAGAGTGAGAATTCTTAAATTTTTTATTTGATAAAAAAATGATTCGGCATAATAAAAGATTAGCACTAATTATTATATGATTCAAAAAATCACCGTCATCGTCTAATTAATTACCTATTTTAGAATTTCACTCTTTTTTTTAGGATATACAATTTTATTTTTTTTCTCTTTATATTTATGCGGTGTTTGGCAAGCATGTTTGTAATCAATTTTTTGATTCAAAACATTGTAATATATGAGAACTTTATATTACTCTTAACAAAAAAAATTGATTCTAAACATACTTGTCAAACATTCTATAAACAACAAATAAAAACATAAAGTGCACACTCTTCAAATACCTTCCAGCCGATATGTTTTTTCGGCTATTATCAAAACCTTTAACCTTTCTCCGACATTGCAGGTGCACTGGACTGCGTGAAAATTTTAATATTTAGTCTTGGAGTTGGAGCTTTCAAAGTTTTTTTTTTAATTTGTTTTCATTTTTACAAAAAGGTATTGCAAAAAGATACATTTTAGTCACAATAGTTTTTAGTAAAACTTTTAGTCACAATATAATATTGTAACTAATGTACACCTAGTCACAACTTTTAGTTCAATTTTAGTCATGGATGTTTTCGAAACTAAAACCCCCTAACTAAAAGTTTTATAGAGTATATTGCAAGCATGGCTAGAATCAACTTTTTAGTTAGAAAATAATATAAACTCTCACATATTATAATAACAAACAAAAAGTTACTACAGTATAAAGTTCTCATAGAATCAAAAAGCTAGTCTTACCACACTTGCCAAACACCTACTCGGTCACAACAAGGTTGAGCTAAAAATTGTCACCAAATGCACATTAATCACAATATTTTATTATGACTAAAAATTTGTTAAAAATTTTTGTGAATAAGAATCTAGTTTTTTGTAATGAGATAAAATGTAAACTTATTATTTTATTTTATTTTTAGTGTTTGAAATATTATTAATTTAATATTTATCTTGAAATTCTGGCATTAAATGTTCTTTGTTGCTCAAATTCTTCTTCAACCTTATTATACTTGTATTTAATACGGTTAATGAATTTTTTGTTTTCATATTAAATAAACCTTCAATTTCAAAGTCATGAAAGTAAGAGCCTAATATTTCCTTACTTTGAACAATCAATCATGAAAATATTTCCTCACTTCAAAATCATGGTTCCGACATTTACAACACTTTATAATTTTAGTTACCATCAATGTTAAGGAGATCAACAACTTTGAGTTTGTGGAATATTACAAGTTAAATATACGATAAAACAAACTATGATATTTGAGATACGAATTCTAATTTTAGAGTTTGAATCATACACTATTGGGGTGTTTGGAGAGTGATGGAAACCACTTTTACTGTAGCATGTGAGAGCTTTATACTGTAGTAATTTTTTTTTTATTGTTACTGTAGCATGTGAGAGATTTACATTGTTCATAACTGAGTTTATGGTGGGAACCGTAGTGGGAACCACGGAGCCAAACGGGGGTATAACTTGTCAGAGTTTTTAAACTAAAATATATTTTTTGTTTACATTATAGCAATATATAAGAGGCTTACGCTATTTGCAGTTTCAAAACCACTCTTTTAAATATCTTAGATGTTTCGTCATAACCTAAAAAATAGGAGCTTTTTGCTATAGAATAAGCTTTGTGTGATTTTAAAAGTTAAATTTGATAAAAATCAC
>CAMOHE010053239.1:87177-114261 GCA_946598075.1 Artocarpus hirsutus | reverse complement strand
TAACCTAAAAAATAGGAGCTTTTTGCTATAGAATAAGCTTTGTGTGATTTTAAAAGTTAAATTTGATAAAAATCACACTGAATGAACTTGTATGCAAAACTAATATAATCTAATACATATCTAAATGTTTGGTTTAAATGTTTTTAGTTTTTTGAAATGTTCAAAAACCAACCGACTGTTTAGCAACGGTTTTCACCACACGGTTCTCACTACAAACTTAGTTATGAACAGTATAAAGCTCTCACATGTTAGAGTAACAATAAAAAAAATTGCTACAGTGTAAAGCTCTCGTATAACAAAAGTGATTCCAACCAATGGTTCCCACCACCCTTTCAAACACCCTCTAAAAAGGTGTCATTTCAAAAAACTAAAAAAATGTTTGGTAAAATCAATTTTAACCACAAGTTTTGATTGCTACTGTGTAAATATCTTACATTGTACAGTGATTATAAAAAATAAGTTACAGTGTGAAGTTTTCATATGCTATAATTTTAATTTTAACTATATTTCTCAAACACCATATAATAACTTTTTTTTTGGGCATCTTATTATAAAAATATATTTTAAAAAAAAGAAAAGTGAATACTATTTTTTCAAATGGAATTTATGAGTTTCTAAAGGCGGGAAGTGATGTACCTCAAGTAAAAGGCCATGTATCATTTTCACGTGCAAGCTTTGGCGATTGAACCATGAAGCGAAAAATAAAAAATAAAAAAATAAAAATAAAAATAAAATTGTTAAGTGAAAACGCGCAACAATGTCAAAAGCAAATGTGATGGGATGTGGTGGTTTCAATGCGATGAAAATAAAAATGGAAAATCTTGTCGGTCCAAACTCCAAATTTCTTAAAAAAAAAATCTTAGAAACTTGAATCTTTGTTTGTTTTTATTTAATTGGTGTTTGGTAAAAATGATGTAAACTACTTTCTCAATTGCAAACAGTATAAAACTTTCAAATGTGACAATAACAATAAAAAAAATCACTACAATGTAAAAGTTTCACGTGCTACAATAAAAACAGTTTTAACCACCCTGTCAAACACCCTGTTAATATTAACTTTAACTTTTACTTTTCACGCTCTTGGTGGGACGTAGGTTGGCTACCACACTCGAACTCCTCTTGTCGTCCAGTTGTTGCAGAATTGGACCGCTACCATGGGCTTTGTTTCTAATTTAAAGGGCATTCTGAAACATCGATTTAGTTTTAGGGAAGTTTTAAAACTAAAATTTTACTTATAGAGTGTTTGGCAGGTGGTTATAACTGTTTTTACTTTAGCATATAAGAGTTTTACACTATAGTGATTTTTTTTAATTGTTACTGTAGCATGTAAGAGTTTTACACTGTTTGTAATTGAAAAAAGTGGTTTAGACCATTAATGCTAAACACTCTTTTAATATAATATTCTCAATTTGAGCTAACAGTTTTTTCTTGTTTCCAAATGCGCTTTTAATTTTAAGATTTCTTTTTATGAGTGGAGGTTTCTTTTTTTTTAAAAAAAAAAAACACATAATATGATAGAGAAAAAAATAGCGGTCTAAGTTAAGAGAGGATCAAACAGTTATTTTAATGAAAATTTAACGATGTGAAAATAAATCAGAATTTTTTAGGAAGAAAGAAGGAATTAGACCATCATTTATTGAAATTAAAAATAAATACACTAAAATATAACAATGTTAAGTAAGTAGCTCATTTATATTAAAATAAAATTTATTTTGGTATCAAACAACATAATTTAAAACACGAAACAACATTGAAATAACGAAAAACTAAAACAAAAAAAAAGAGAAAAGAAAAAGAATATAAAAATTAAAAATTTATGTGTTTAAAAAAAAAATATGATTGTAAAAATGTTCTATATTTAAATATTTTTAAAAGTTTGTTATTTGCATATAAAAATTGTACTATTCAACACAATTCTCATTTTTTGTGTTCCCGTTTAGGATGGTTATAATTTCTAAAATATCCACTAATTTGATTTTTAGCACCCAAAAAATAGAAGTCAAAAGCTCAAAAATCCAAAAAACACATCAACAATTGACCCGTACAAAATATCCCGTACAAAGTATTTTTGCGTATCATTACCAAACACTTTTGACTTTTGACTTTGCTCGCATCACTTTTTTTTTTTTGTGAACTACTTAAAAAAAAAAAAAACTGGACTGGGATTCTTTGAATTAACTAGTCAAAATATTAGTCATAAGAGAAAGATCAATATATTTGTTAATTGGTTATTTCAGTCTTATGAACGTCGTTAAGGTAACTATTTGATTGGTTCTTTAATGAGGAATGTAAAACGGTAATATCTAAGGCCACAAATGGGTAGGATTGTAATTAGAAAGGTTAATGATACTGTTATAAGCGTGTGGACACAAATGCCTTTCGGTGGGTTGCTGGCCCTGTCCTTTTCTTGTACGCGTCAGGGGTTAGTGCCACACAGCCATGACCCATGTGCTTTTCTCTGTTACCCCTTTGCCTATTATCCGCGTTTCATTAGGCCACATAATTTTTTTTATTATTTATTTTATGAGAACTTCTTTGGTTGGACAGACGTTTTTGTCACTTTGGTCGATATTGTTATTAGGTCTTCTCAACCTCAAAAGCTAGCCTTCTCAGCCTTCCATGACTAATATGGGATTTTCTCAACAATTTCTCTCATCACACATAGGGCCCTAAATCAAATAACCATCAATCCACTTTCTCGAATTGGGTTAAAACTTGTTGGTTATTTTAGCTCTGGTACTAGTGTTGGCAATATTGGGTATTCTCAATCTGAAACCTAGCTTGAAGGGCGAGGCTTTCTCTCACACTTACAAACAAACAAGCATCTTCTTTCACAACTAGTGTGAATTTGCTTGATAAAAATAATAGTGTTTATTGATAGGATGAAAATGTTTGTTTAATTACAAATTTGTCTTGTTTTATAAGACATTAAAACTCTATGTTGATAGATTGCTAGCATAAAAATCAAACTCTTTATGCGAGCTAGGTGACAACCTTCTAGATCCTCTTTAGTGGCTGTAATTATGGTCCATTTAGGATAACTTGTATTTTTTTTTTTAAGCAGTAGGAGAATAGATGCAGAAAATAGACCCTTTTAATTGGTGTTTTAATAATGTATAAAAAAAGTGCTTTTTAATATCATAAGTGCTTTTAAACCTGTTTAGTTAAACAAGTCAAAAACATTTATTGTTATTAAAAGTAATATAATGTAACGATATAGATGAAATTTGTAATTTGTTATTCGTAAATATAAGGTTAAAATTGTAAATAAAAAGGCTTTTCATAAGCAACAAAGAGGTATTTTATTATAACAGTGCTTACAAAAGCCAAAAGTATAAAACAACTTATCTATCCAAACAAATTCAAAAGTAGTTTTTGGGCTGAATAAGCCGAAAACATACGCCATTCCAAATGGGGCCTTGATAACGCATTCTTTTTAGTGTGCAACAACCTCTAGGAAATTTAGTTAATAAGTGGCAATAAATAGCATTTTTACTACAATTAGCAATAGATATTATATTTAATCTTAAACAAAGCTAATCAAGGAAAAAAAAAAAGAGCTTATTAGTTGAAAATTAGTAAATATTATCTAAACAGAGAAAGCTAAGTATTGATATGAGAAATGAGAAATTTAATGATTATGACTTTGTGATTGTATACTCGGTAAATTTCAGATTCACCAAATTTATTTTTGAGATATGGTATTATCAAGTCTCGATTCCTTCAATTAGGTCATCGAATATTTGCAATAAATTTAAAATTTATTAAATTTAAACGTGAGGTTAATTTATTAAATTGTGACTGCTATTTACTATCTCATTTAAAATCTTAGCTAGTTGCCCTTTTTTTTCTTGAAAGGATAATTATATTCCGATTCAAAGAAATGAAGACACTAATATGTTCGAGTTGAAAAAAATAATTCAAGCATTATAGTATGTGAACATTTTATTTTATAATTATTTTTTATTTTTAATTGTAACACTTATTTTTTATTTTTAATTGTAACATGTCAAAAATTTATATTATTACTGTCAATTGGTTCGAGCGAATGTTTAAAACGCCATACAATACTTCACAAGCAGAAAACCTTTATTTTCCATTTGTTTGTCTACTTAAGTAATTGCATGCCACGTGATCTTTGCATTAGACTATAATAATAATAGTGACAAGAATTATTATAATTTTAAAATGGCCGGGTTATGTCCTTGCAATTATTTGTTTTCCTGGATGTTATCTCTTCTCAAATACAGGTACCATACTCGCCGATTTTTAGTTGTTTCAGTTAAATATATTATTAATTAATTAAGTCTGATTTCCCAATTGCATTCTAACAGGTGTCGCGTTATTTAGTATTTAAATTTAGGAAGCATTTTTGTGCCGTGAAATTGTTATGTATGAAATGAGGAGAACGATAATTTTTTTTTAGAATATGAAAAAAGGGGCATTAATTCATTTATCACATCATTATACATGGAAGTTGGTTCTAAAGCTTTGATATATTTGTTGATGACGATATTAATCTCATCATCAATTGAAACAAGCAAAGCTTTCAATCATATATAAAAAAAAATTACGTGAAAATCCACTTTGATAATAGTGTCATTTTTTATTTTTTATTTTTTAGGGGACTATCACTTATTTTTTGGGATATTTATATATCAATATATAATATATATTAGAAAGTGAGGCATGCCACATGCAAGTGTGACTGATGTTAAAGATGGATTAATAATTGATAATTCCCAATTTCACAAATAATTCAGAGATAATGAATTCAATGATGGGTCCAATATGGATGCAAAGTCAATGCTATAGATTTTATGAAGATTTTAAGCGTCTAATCCCCTGTCTTCCACTAATTATTCCCTTTCATTGTCGTTACGAGAAATTTCCCTGCAAAGTTTTATAATGTTTTTTTTCAATAAAATAAAATAAATTATTTTTTTTTGGAATGTAAACCGAATTTGTACATTATGACTTTCACGTGTCTCGTGTCTTGTAATATCATTTTTATGCAATTATATATATTATTTACTTAATAAAGCTTTCTAATAGTGTGTTTGCCTAATGGTGGGAACCATTTTTACTTAGCATACGTGGGCTTTACATTGTAGTAACTTTTTTTTTATTGTAGCATGTGAGAGCTTTATACTGTTTATAACTGAGTTGGTAGTGTAAACCACCCTTAACCAAACACCCTCTAAGTGAATTATGCTGTGCAAATGCGTTTTTAAAATTTTAAATTTAATTAAAATCATATAAAATTAAAACCTTTACAAAACTAACATAATGTGCTACAAATCCCAAATCTAATGATTCAAATAGAATTTTACTTGTCGATATTTTTTTTGTTTGATAATTTCGTTTCAACTACATGATTGAAACTGCTACAATATAAAACTCTCATATACAACTATTTAAAACAAACATAGACTATAATATAAAACTTTTATATATTATGATAAAATTATTATAATTTTTTGTTTTAACTGTATTATTAAATACACTCTTAATATCCCACCATAAAAATCTCGCTACCCTTGCATCTGGTTAGCTCTGAGCTTCCAACAATATTTTAGACTTTTCGTTATGTCCTTTTGACCCTACTTATCAACGCGGTCTTTAACAATTTCTTGAAATCAGAATACAAAAGCCAGCTATTTCAAAAAAAAAAGAAAGGGAAAAAATAATATAAAGCCAGCTCATCCCTTTTATTTCATCATAATTGCATGATTTGAATTCTCTGAAAGCTCTACATTCACATTTTCTAAACTTTAATTGTTTCCTGTCCACATGCGTTGCACCCGCTTCCACGTGTTTTGTTTTGGGCGGCTGCTCAATATTTACTTTTTTTTTTTTTTGGTTATATATCATTTAAAGCTTTCTATTTCTTGGTTGCTATTGTTTTAGAATAATGTCAATGTGCTTCGAGAAAAGAAGAAGAAGAAGAAGAAGAAGAAGAAAAACACGCAGTATATTGTTTTATATTGATGTCAAATGTGATATACAGAGATTCTTTACTTCATGTGGAAGCGATAAAAAAAAATTCCATATGTGCGGTGAGACAACTTCTATAATCAAAACACAAACAAGATCTTCTAAGTGGGAATTACCATAAAAATGTCCTAATTTTGAGTTTATTCTTCCCTTTTTTTTTTTTAGTTCATAAAAAGAAAGTGGTTTGTAACTTTCTCTCTCTCTCTGTATATAAATTTGTATATTTTTCAATAAAAAGAGAATGTTTGCAATATTTGGGGCTAAATCATCACCCAAAAACGATCTTCTTTTGGAGAGGAAAAAAAGACAACTATTTAGTATTGTTTTGTAAGTTTTTAGAAATATTTTTCCATAGAAACAAAAATTTAAAAAACACTTTGTATAATTCCCCAAAATTTTTTACTTTTTAAAATAAAATTATTTTTACCTATTTTAAAAAACTACCAAATAAGCAACATGAATATTGTTTTGTTTTGCCTTCCATTGCCCAAAAGAGATTTTTTTGGGCAGACCTAGCCTTAGCAAAATGATGACGAAGACACATCAAAAATAAAATGTGAGAGAGAAAATGAGCTAAAAAGTGAATCAGATTGACATGTCTGTTCAAAACATTGGGACCAAGGACCAAAATATACATAATCCATTGATTTTCTTTTTCATTTTTAATAGCTCCAAATTAAGAAAATAATTAAACAATAATAAACCTATATATCTTTTTCTTTATTTCTTTATCTCTTTTATTTCTTTTTGTTTGTTTGTGTGAGGGTTACCTCATATGTCTTTTTTTTTTTTTTTGTCTTCTATGATTTCTCTCAATAATATCATATTATATCAATTATAATATTTCAAATGATATGAATTTTTAACTTTTCTAATATTAAATTGTAATTAATATAGTATTTTAGTTAGCATACCATGATATCACTAAAGGAAAATAAATAGAGGGACACAAGAGTTGAATTAATGTATGTGTGTATGTTTGTCTCGGTGTGTGTTGGGATAGGGGTTTGAAAAGATGAAGAGAGTGTTTACTAACTAAATTGGTACTTAAAGTAGAAACTTAAACATTGTAATATATTGTAAGAGCTTTACACTATAACGGTTAGAACTTGGTTTCTAAATACTCTCGAAGTTTTTTATTTTATAATATTGTAAAACATACTAGAGGCAATGTCAAAGGTAAAAAATAATATTTTAAATCGTGAAAATGACATATTAGATATGCTATTTTATTGGACATTCAATGCATGGTGCCATTTTAAAATGCTTTATCTTTTTTTGTGTAATTTTTAATTTTTATTTTTAAAGCAATTTAAGATAACAATATTACAATGACTAAATTAAAAATGAATCCATTCATCAAGATCAATAAAAATGTCAAACTTAAGCATATATCGTATTGAAGGGTAAATTTAACACAAAGTATAGTATATGTCGAATTTAACATGAAAACATTACATTAGAGAGTAAAAAGGTATTTGAAAAGTAAGTTGCAATTGAGAGTTAGAAATAATAATATTGTAGCATGTAAGAGCTTTACACTGTAACATATTTTTGTGTTATATTATAATATATGAAAATTTTATACTATTTGAGTTAAAATTGATGAGTTGAAACTGAGTTTGCTAAATACCTTGTAATTTCCTTACACGTATGCTAAAATTTAACATTGGATATTCTAATTTGGCGGAGATGCTCCAAAGCTGCCATTGGTGTCAACCGTCAAACATCTTTTGGCTCCGTTTGGTTTTGTTCTCATAATTTTTAAAAATATTTTCGCATGTTTTTTGAGGTAAAAATTTTAAAAACACTTTCAGCACAATTCCCAAAAAATTCTCATTTTTTAAAATAATTTTTTTTTTACATATTTTAAAAACAATACCAAACGGCCCCTTTGAGTCTGTGGATTCTGAGGGCCCCGTCACTAATCCAATAAAGTGCCATTCTGAGCCCAAAGAGCGAATATGTGGGCCTAGTTATATTCTCCTACATGTGGACGGCTTCGAGTAGTAGGCCCCGCTTTGGTATTTTGGGTTGTTTTAACTTCCTGCTAAAATAGAAAAAATTCCAATTTATAGGTGTTTGGCTATCAGTCGAACTTACAAATAGTGTAAAATTTTCAGCAATTATAATAAAATATAAAAAGTTATTATAATATAAAGTTCTTATATACTACAGTATTTTTAAATAAAATTGATTTTAACCACACTTCTCAAATACCCTATTAGATGATACAATATATAAACTGCTATACTCAAGCAAAATGGCATTGTAATAGATTACGGGGGAAACAAATCAAACTATACAAGTTTTGAGAAAAAAAATTAAGAATTTCTTTCAATAGTGTTATACCCAAATTAAGAAAACCCAAAAGAAATTTTGTTGCTCATAAATTATTAACAAGTAGCCAACTACATGATACGTAAGATAAGTTTATTGCCATTGTCACAAACTTTTAAATTCTTTTTGGTAATGGAGTAGTTATACACCAGCAGTACTATGATGTTTTCATTAATCACAATCATATCTAGCCTACAAAGAAGGGATGTAGATGATGTAAAAATTTTGTTCATGTTCCAGTTCATGCTTTGGGGTTCTTGATTAATCATGTCAAGGTTTTTCTTTGTAAGTCTTACTTGATCGAAAAACTGAATATTTTCACAGTAGTGAAATTAATTTTTTTTACTTTAAAAAAATTTCCCTAATTTTACGGCTGTAAATCCGGCAGCGAACTCATTTCTTCCTTTGTCTTTCTTTTGGTTGAGAAATATGGGGCCAAACCCATGTTCCATGCTTTTGCTCTTTTAGTGGGCGAAAGGGGAGCAATTTGCTAAATTGTTCCACAAAAGTTCACCAATGAGATAGACTCCTCTAGATTTCTGTCTTTTCACAAATAGGGAAGGGGGTCTCACCAATATTGCACTTTTACAATTGGACCACAATCACAAAGTGGGGCATCCTCCAATTCTACTATACAGTTTCTGAGCCTTTCAATTCCAAATGAGTGCAAGCCTTTCACTATCAAAGTTAGATTGCTTTGATTCCTGAAACCCCAATTATTAACACTAATATTCTAAAATTATTGAGCTAATGACTGTTCTCACATCAACATCTCTTCAGCAATATATATATATGTATGTCTATATACATAAAGAGCCATATATATATGCATGTATATATATATATATATATAATATATATATGTATGTCTATATACATAAAGAGCCATATATATATATGTATATATATATATATATATAATTTTTTTTTGGGGACTAGGATGACACTTAAAAGAGCATTATCCATAACCAAAAAAAGACACATAACAATGTTCTTATTACATAACATATAGTTTTCTTGCTTTTCATGTGGCAGTTATCCTCTCGCAATAGAGGATAAAGGGATGGGCTTTATCGACCTTTTCTCATATCAAAAATGGAACTGTGAAGAAAAATTTGGATAATTGGATTCTTTTGCATTGAAGTCCTAGGAAACTAACAAAATGGGGCTTCTTGTTCATTTATTTATTTATTAATTAATTTTTGTTCTTTTAGAAGTACAAAAAATTTGAGTGGGAGAAAAAAGGTCACATTATCTTCCTTCTGAGGATTGCATTGCCACATATATTCTAGGACATGGCCTTATTGGTGAGCCCTACTCAGTCCAGTACAACAGTCACATATGTAACCATATAATGCAATATTTTCTCAGTTGCCTTATCCACGTTGTGATTGTAGAGGCACGTAGTTGTTGCTTTTCTACAATTAATTAAGCCACCACATACAAGATAAAAGAGAAGCTAGCTAGCTGCATTTGCAATAACGAATTGTTCCCAATTAATGAGATTGAAGACATATCACATAGATAGAGATTTTGAACGAATTGCTACAAACGACATCATGTTCTTTTGCCTTTTGTTGGTGTAGATATATAAAATGTATGCAACCATATTGTAGTTGTATATACGTGCGTGCATTGGTGTATTGTACACTACACAACATGTAAGAGCTTTATACTGTATTATACTTTTGCTTTATAATGTAGTATGTAAGAGCTTTTTATTGTTTGTGATTCAAATTTTAGAGTTCCAGCCTTTCTACTGGACACCCCTTTTAATATGCTGTTTGAGTTAAGTTGTTATTGAGAGTATGAGGCCATAACTAGCTAGCTTAAAGTCTTCCTTCTCGGCCACAATGACATGTTTGATCAACACATACATATGGATGTGCATGCATGTAGGAACAACTATTAATGTTGAATATAGCAAGAAGATGAGGTGACACGTAAGCAAACGTTAGTGGGACCATGGACCCACTTAGTGAGGGGGTGATCCATCGAAAGAAGTAGTGGTGGACCATGGAGTTGTTCTAGACTGGATTACACCGAACTCTACTGACTTTGAACGGAGTTTTGTGGATGACTATGACACGAGGAAAGCTTTATTGTCGTAGCACGGATGAGTTTGCCCGTTGACGCTCACTCACAAATAGATGTATATCGTGTTAGACTCTAATTGGCCCACGTGGAGTGTTCAAATTGAACGTCAACCGCTGAGCTGTTATTCCGGCCATTAACTGCCATCAACCAAATAAAACCATGTGATAGTCACGGTTATTAACGTAAATTGAGTTTTCTTGGTCCCTGGGCATACAAACATTTAAGTCAAAATCATCACACCATCAAGTTTAAGTTTGAGAGTGCTCAGAACAATTTCCAAGGAGACAGCGTTGTAATTGTTGCAATTCGGGCCAAAATTTATAGAGCACATAACAATGGCAGGAGGTAACACTACACTATCCAATTTGCTTCCGTTGCATCATGGTTATAATATGATTAACATTTAGTATCCAAGCCAAAATGCCTCTGCCTTGTACACTGTGTTAGAATTACGCAGTTTGAAGTTTACATAAAAAATTTCGAGTGATTTTGGTTTCATTAATTGAAGTTTTTAATCAAAAATAAAGTTAGAAATCATTGGGTAATTGGATTTCTAACAATTTTATGATTTAAAACGTTGAATTTGATGTCCAAAACGTGAAAATTCGAACGGGTCTCAAAACGGACAAAACGGGTCAATTGAACCCATTTTTGGGTGAAGAAGACTACCAGAAAACGACATGTCGTTAAGCATTTTGGCCTGCCAAACGACATGTAGTTCAAGGTATAAGGGGGCGTTTTCATCGTTGTGAAACGACTTGTCGTTTCAAGCCATTAGCTTGAAAACGACATGTCGTTTAGACGAAGCTATGGCGCCTGTTTATCAGCCAAACGACAAGTCATTTTTGGATAAGCCCAAAACGATAAGTCGTTTAAAGAGGCTGAATGCAAAAAAAAAAAAAAAAAAAAATTAAGGCACATTTGTCCAAATTTGTTTATTTTGGACTTAAGTAAAAATCTTGTTTTATGGTTTTGTTTTGATGTGCTAAAATTATATGTTGTTTTGTATGTATAATTTTTTGCTTATTGTGCATGCAATATTACGTTAATAATTTTAACATGTTGAAGGCAATTTGTTTATTATGTGATAAATTTGTTGTGCATAATTGATGTGCTAATTTAATGTTATATGTATAATTTTGTGTTTTGTTATACATATTATTAAGTTATGGCATTTAGCACAAATTTAGATTTTGTTCATAATTTTTGTATTGCCTATAGAATATGCAATTTTACATGGATAATTTTTATGAACAAAATTAAATGTCTTAGTAATCCATATGATTTTGAATAATTAAAGCTTAGCCACAGCACCTCTAATTATGCAAAATTATATATTATTTGGTTTAGGATCACATTTGGTTAAAGGACATTTATTGCAATTAGTTGTACTCAATATAATAAACTTTATCCCACATGAATTTTTATTATATTAGTATGACTAATTGGGATAAAATATCAAATTATATTTTCTAATTTACCCACAGGTATTAGAAATGAGTCTAATTGAATTAGAACTTTAACCCACATGTAGGTTTTATGTCATAGATTCATGATTTTATACATGATTTACATTAGTAAAGCATGATTTATATCTATTAGTCTCAATATTTTGGATCATAAGCATATTTGTTTTAATTATGCAGTCATACAACCTGTGAATTTCTCTGATGTTCGATGTGATATCCCTGAGCTGAAAGGGGATAACTATAAGGTCTAGAAGGGGAGAATTCTCCTTTACTTAGGGTGGATGGATATTGATTATGCTATAAGGAAAGACGAGCTCGTAATTACTGAAACCAGCACTTAAGATGAGGTTGTTCTTTATGAATGTTGGGAGCGATCTAATCGTCTTAGTGTCATGTTCATAAAGATCAAAATCTCTGCTGGGATACGTGGTTCTGTCAAATAGTATGACAAGGTCCGGGCATTACTGAAGGTCATTGATGAGCAGTTTGAAACTTCAGATAAGGCACTTGCCAGTACCCTAATCATGAGGTTTTCGTCCTTAAGGCTCACCAATGTGAGAGGTATGCATGAGCACATCATGGAGATAAGGGACATAACAGCTCAACTTAAGAATCTTAAGATGGATATGTCTGAGTCTTTCTTGGTGCACTACATTCTGAACACCCTTTCAAAGCCATATGGGCCATTTAAAATTTCTTTCAATACACATAAAGACAAATGGTCTCAATCAATGAGCTACTGACCATGTGTACTCAAGAAGAAGGGCAGCTTGTAATGAAAATGGGTGAAACTATACTGATGACGACCAAGGAAAAGAATCAGATTCAAGACCAATACCAAGCCAAGGACAAGGGGAAGGGTAAAATACCTCCCAAAGCTGTCATTAAGAAGGAATCCAAGTGTTTCTTCTATAAAAAGAAGGGACACGTGAAGAAGGATTGCGTGAAATTTCAAAGTTGGCTTGAGAAGAAAGGTAATCCAGTCTCATTTGTTTGTTATAAATCTAATATGGTGTTGTTTATAACACATGGTGGATTGATTCTGGATCTACAATCTATGTTACGAATGCCTTGCAGGATATGCGAAACCTAAGGAAGCCAATGGCAAGTGAACAATACATTTATTCTGGAAACAATATACGTTCACATGTAGAGGCCGTCGGAACGTGTAGTTTAGTTTTGAGTAATGGTTTCATTTTAGATTTAGAAAAGACAGTTTATATTCCAAGTTTCTTTAGAAATTTGATTTATGTATCAAGACTTGTACCTTTGGGATATTCCTTTACATTTTTAGAAACTTATTTAGTTTGTTTTATAAATCTGATCTTGTTGGAAATGGTACATTGTCTGATGGTCTTTTCTCTATTAATTTACAAAATGATACTACTTATAATGCTATGCATGTTCAGATTGGTATGAAACGTTGTGTTATAAATAAGGATTCCTCTATGTTGTGGCATCGGAGATTATGACATATCTCCATTGAGAGAATCAAAAGGTTAGTGAATGATGGAGTACTCAGTACTTTAGATTTTATTGACTTCGAAACTTGTGTGGGTTGTATTAAGAGAAAGCTAACCAACAAGTCTAAGAAAGGTGCCAAAAGGAGTTCAAAAATATTAGAGATCATACATTCAGATATTTGTAGTCCAGACATAGACTCATATCGTCCGAAATACTTTATCTCTTTCATGGATGACTATTCACGATACATGTATCTCTACTTGCTTCATACAAAGGACGAAGCATTGGACGCCTTTAAAGTTTTCAAGGCTGAAGTAGAGAAACAATGTGGAAAACAAATTAAGATTATGAGGACAGATAGAGGTGGAGAATATTATGGTAGATACACTAAGGATAAACAAGCTCAAGGTCCATTTGCGAGGTTTCTTCAAGAGCATGGGATAGTTGCGCAATACACCATGCCTAGTTCTCCAGATCAGAATGGTGTAGCAGAAAGAAGAAACCGAACATTAATGGACATGGTGAGGAGTATACAGAGTAACTCCAACCTGCCTAAGTCCTTGTGGACTGAAGCTCTTAAGACGGTAGTATATATATTAAACTGAGTTCTGACCAAGGCTGTCACAAGGACACCATTTGAATTGTGGAAAGGTTAGAAACTGAGTTTGAGACATATACGCATTTGGGATGTCCGTCTGAAGTAAGAGTATACAATCCACAAGAGAAGAAACTAGATCCGAGGACCATTAGCGGGTATTTCATTGGATATGCCAAAAGTTTCAAAGGATATAGATTCTACTGTCCAGCTCACAGCACTAGATTTATGGAATCAAGGAACGCAAAGTTTCTTGAGAATGACTTGATTAGTGGGAGCGATCAATTTTGAAACACAGTTTCTGAGAGAGATCATACTGAAGCTTAACCATCTACATCAAGTGATAGGTTGATCATAGTTCATAGCACTCCTATAGTTCAACCGAGTGTTGTACAACCGATCATTGAGGTTCCACAAATTGCTGATAACAATCTAGAAGATCAAATTGCTCAAGAACCACCGGAAACAATTGAGCAACAAGTTGGACAACAAATTCCTCAGGAAAATGTTGAGTCAACATTAAGGAAATCTACTAGAGAAAGGAAGTTAGCAATTTCTAGTGATTATGTTGTGTATCTACAAGAATCAGACTACAACATTGGAGCTGAAAATGATCCCAAAACGTTTTCACAAGCCATGAGTTGCCAAGAATCGAAACTTTGGTACGATGCTATGAAGGATGAGATGGATTCTATGGCATCTAATGGAGTCCAAGATCTTGTCGAGTTGCTTGATGGTGAGAAAGCCATAGGGTGTAAATGGGTCTATAAAATGAAGAAAGACTCATTGGACAACATCGAAAGATATAAGGCAAAACTCATCGCCAAAGGGTTCACTCAGAATGAAGGAATCGACTACAAGGTGACATTTTCTCCTGTATCTAAGAAAGATTTCCTTCGCATCATCTTGGCATTCGTCGCTCATTTTGACTTAGAGTTGCAACAAATGGATGTGAAAACAACATTTCTCAATGGTGAACTAGAGGAAGAGGTTTATATGAAACAACCAGAAGGATTCTCCTCTAGTAATGGTGAGTATTTGGTGTGTAAGTTTAAGAAATTCATATATAGGTTGAAACAAGCCTCCTGTCTGTGGTATTTAAAATTCCATGATGTGATCTCTTCATTTGGATTTGTAGAGAACATCGCGGATCAATGTATATACTAGAAGGTCAGTGAGAGTAAGATTTGTTTCCTTGTGCTTTATGTGGATGACATTTTGCTTGCAACCAATGACAAGGGTATGCTACATGAGGTGAAACAATTCCTCTCTAATAACTTTGACATGAAGGATATGGGTGATGCATCCTTTATTATAGGCATTAGGATACATAGAGACAGATATAAAGGCATATTGGGTCTGTCTCAAGAGACCTATATCAACAAAGTTGTGGAGAGATTTTGGATGAAAAATTGTTCACAAAGTATAGCTCCTATTGTGAAAGGTGATAGGTTCAATTTAAATCAGTGCCCGAAAAATAACCTTGAAAGAGAACAGATGCGCAACATTCCATATGCTTCAGCTGTTGAAAGCCTTATGCATGCTCAGGTTTACACAAGACCTGACATTGCATTCGCTGTAGGAATATTGGGCGGATATCAGAGTAATCCAGGATCAAACCACTGGAAGGCTGCAAAGAATGTGATGACGTACCTACAAGGAACCAAAGACTATATGCTTATATACAGACAGGCTGATAATTTAGAAGTCATCGGCTACTCTGACTTTGACTTTGCTGGCTACATTGATTCACGAAAATCAACTTCTGGATACATTTTCATGCTAACAGGTGGAGCCATTCATAGAGGAGTGCCAAGCAAACTTTGACTGGTACTTCCACTATGGAGGCAGAGTTTGTATTTTGTTTTGAGACTACCTCACATGGTGTATGGATCAAGAGTTTCATTTCTGAGCTTAGGATTGTGGATTCTATCTCTAGGCCATTGAGAATATTTTGTGACAATTCAGTTGCTGTTTTTATGGCTAGAAACAACAAGAGTGGTAGTCGAAGCAAACACATCGACATTAAGTATCTAGCCATAAGGGAGCGTGTTAAGGATAAGTCAATGGTTATTGAACACATAAACACTGAATTAATGATTATCGATCCCTTGACTAAAGGCATGCCACCAGTAAAAATTAGGAATCATGTGGACAGAATGGAACTTGGTTTCCTTGTGTAATTTTGTCGTACCTTGTAATGAAACTTTATATTTATGATATTTTCTCATTTCGTCTTTAGTTAAGTGTACAAATTTATTTATGAGAAATGTCACTGAAGTTTGGACCTAGAATAAACATAGGGTTTATTCATTAAGTTGCATGGGCAAATTGTAAGAGATAAGATATATTGTAATACATGGAAGATAAAACTCGTCATTTAGAGGACTTATCGTCATGATTCATATATTTTGTTTCTTATAGTAATGGTTGATGGGATGTATGAGCCAAATGGGAGAATGTTAGACTCTAATTGGCCCACGTGGATCGTTCAAATTGAATGTCAACCGCCGAGCGGTTATTTCGGCCATTAACTGCCATCAACTGAATAAAACCGTGTGATCGTCACAGTTATAAACGTAAATTGAGTTTTCTTGGTCCTTGGGCATACAAACATTTAAGTCAAAATTATCACACCATCAAGTTTAAGTTTGAGAGTGCTTAGAACAATTTCCAAGGACACAGTGTTGTAATTGTTGCAGTTCGGGCTGAAATTTGTAGAGCATATAACAATGACAGGAGGTAACATTACACTATCCAATTTGTTTCCGTTGCATTATGGTTATAAAATGATTAACATATCATATATATCCTACGTTGAGGATAAATTTGTGGTCAACAATCAACAAAACTTGAGCATTAGTGTGAATTTAGAAGTGAATGTTTAGGCATGTAAAGGGCACTTGGTGAGTTTAAGGGACCAAATATAATTTTTAGGAGGGGGAGGGAGAATACAATTTTTATAAAGTTTTTTATATATATTTATAAGAAAAAAAAATTCAGGGGAATGATCACCTACCTTTGTCTTTATGGAGCTCCGTTTTTCACAACTACCAATAAAAAGAGAAAGTGAAAGTAGTGAACAAAATATCTTTAATGATTATAGGAACCATTGTTCTTAACCATAGCAATTTAAGTTGAATGGTATTTACAAATTGTTGAGTCTCATAGTGACTCAAAAGATTATAAAACTCCAACATTATCCAGTCCCATGTAATATAAACCATCTAATTTAAATCATACAATTACGACCGATAGTCTTATTGAACCCTACGTTCATTCCACCATAAAATCTTCATATTTATTTCAATAAATTGAGCAATGAAAAGGAAAAGAAAAGAAAACCATTGGACCCCACTGTGAGAGAGACATTCATATTCGGAGGCACTTTAAAATTTGATCATTTGTAAAAAAAAGTAAAATGTGTGTCCAACAATATATTGGCTTGGTTTGGCTTTGGTTAATCTATTATCCTAATATGATACCAATCTATGCATTGTCTGAAATGCACAAAACAAGTATAGTTAGTCGGTACGTATAAATACTCGCTAGACACTGATCCAAAATCAAAGGTCGTTTTAATCAGTGAGAAAATTAAAGAAAACGTGAAAACCTTTTAATTTTAGAGGTCCTAAATTGTTAGGTATTTATTCACTTAATTAAATAAACTCATGAGTCTACAACAAGCTATATTCCAAAATTAGTTGAACATGCACGTCACATTTATATTACTCTAGAATGAAAAAAGGTCTTTCAAGTTTAAAGGACCCTTCACCCGTATACGACACCTTTTTTTAAAAAAACATGTAAAGTACAAATTGTCGTTTATAAGTTTCTCAAGAATGCTTGCTTAGTTGCGCACGAAACTCATGACCTTTGCCTATCCCCATGCACTATTTGCAGTAAATATATTTCGTTATACAAACATGGACAACAACGTAAATGATTAATATTTGGATCACCAAAAGGATTTGGGAAATATGTACATGAATAAAGAAACGACATGTAAATATTTATTTAAAAAAATGGAGTTATTGGGACTTTGGCATAAAAAATGGCCAAAATCGATTCTTCTGTGGCAACTTAGAAAAAGAAAAAGTGTCGGTCGTATCTTTTTCTTCTGCTCTAAATCTGATACACACACACACACACATATATATATATATATATATGTATATATATATTTGTGCATGAACTTTGCTAGGATAATGCTGGCCTTTAATCAAAAGCAGCTAATTAATTAATATCTGAAAGGGAAAGGCTGGCCTATCAAACAATGGCCAGTAATTTTTTTTTTTTTTACATTTAATATATTTCTAAACATTTCTATCTCTAATGCTGTAAAAGAATATTCTTTTCCCCTTTTTTTGTTTGTCGTTTTTTTAAGTTTTCTTTTCAATGTTTTGGCATATTAGTTTGTATAGTGAGATTATATCTAATCCAAATATTGATTGGGAATCAACGTTTTTGTTCCTCTGCATGAATTGTCTGAATATTTGCAATATAATAATAAACTTACCCATCCTCGTTTCTCATGCAACTTGATTGTGCAAGTGGAGTGTCACTACATTGATGTAGACACATTACAAATTTTTTAAATCCTATTTTCAAATTTTCCATTCCGAAAAAAAAAAAAATTCATTTCTCTTTGCCTAACTTATCTACCACAAGCACCATTTTTCAAGTTCTGGTAAATTTTAGTTCAACCAAATTATTTACAGCATTAATTATATGCAGATGTAACCAACCCTCCATATATATCTCTCTCCTTCTCTCTTTTATTTCTCTACCTTATTCGTTAAGATGTTCTACACAATTTGTTGTTCTGTAATTGTCAATGTCCAACCATTAACCTGCATATAGGGGACCAATATATATATATATATATATGTGTGTGTGTGTGTGTATATAATGACCAATATGGGCTGAACTACTAAACGAACCCCACAAGAAAAGCGCCTAAGATGTGAGAGTGTTGAGGAATCATGTTAGAATTTAAAGGTAGTTTGGCAAATTTACTTTTGCTTATTAATTTTAATTTAAACAGTCTAAAGCTTTCACTGTTATAATACTTTCAATTTTAATTCTCAGTTTCAACTCACTTTTTAAACACCCTATTAAAGTTAGAAATTAAATATTATAACATGTGAAAGCTTTACATTGTAACAGTTGAAATTTAGTTTTCAAACACTCAAGTAGTTAACCCAACGGCTAAGCCATGGTGCAAAGAAGCTCCATCCACATGTGAAAAAGTATTGGACTAACTAGCTTGGTCCAATCTCATCTTAGAAGTTTTAGGTACACTTCTTATCTTAATTAGGAAAAAAAAAGAAAGTGCCTTTTCATTAACACAAGAGCTAGCTATTTTCTTTTCCTTCAACTCTACTTGTTAACTCTTTTAAGCCTCAACAATATGTAATAATTGAACTGATCAAGGAAGACCCAATTAAAGCTTAACTTTCAAATGAACCGTTTTTTCTCAAACAGATTGTAAAATTGTGCGATTGTCAAAGTGGAAATCTTAGGGGTCACTCAAATGGCTGGTGCGGAGTTCAGATCAAGCTAACGTCATAAAAGAAAAGTGTAACAAACCCTTTAAATATTTGTTGCAAAGAATCTGAGCCCACCACTCTAACATATGAATGATCACATCTAACGACTCTTAACAAGACACATCTCTCGCTTTCATGCAATAAATGGGGTTTATCTGCCTTTCCTTGTGCTCACGATAGGTGGTTTGTGATGCCCAATTCTAAAAGATAGAAAAGGATTGGCCTTGTCATCCTACTTGTGTAGAAGCCATTTATGTTTCACTTTTTTTTTAATACATATATAACCAAAAATGGTTAGTTGGGTAATATAGTTCATAGTTTCAATTTTTCTTATCGTTTTCAATTTATTTTTCTGCTTTAAAAATTATGAACACATTCTTTAAATTTAAATACGTTACAATTTCATTCCTCTTCTTCTTGCAATTTTTTTGGGGGAAAAAAAAACGCTGGGAGGGGGGAGGGCGCGGGGATAATGATTCCTTTAAATAATTACTAAAAGCTTTTAAAAATATTTTTAAGAAATTATTTCATATATTTTTTAATTCTCATCCAAAAAATGCGTGATCGGTGAAACTAGGACATAGTGTAGAAATAAATTTTTTTTTCTTGTATAGTACTTTAAAAAACATAGACGGAGATATTAACAAAAATAAAAAAATTGCACTAAATAACACAGTTTTAATTATTAATGTAAGCAAATAGCACATTTTTAAAAATATTTAAGTACATATCATTTTTTAAATCACATGTTCTTTTTAAACATTGAAATTTTTAATTTTACCTCTTTTTGCTTCTTCTCCTTCTTTTTGTTTTGGTTTTGTCGTTATCTTAACGTTGTTTCAAGTTTTTTTATGTCATTTTATACCAAAATAAATTTCGTTTTAATCTAGATAGGCTATTTACTTAACATTATTATATGTTGATCTATTTATTTTTAATCTCAATAAATAGTGGTCTAATTCCTTCCTTCTCCCTTAAAAATATCGAATGTGTAGATTTAGGCTTTTGAAAATGATCAATTTCTCCTATAATAAATGGGTTATTTACTTAATATTATTATATTTTGATCTATTTATTTTTAATCTCAATAAATAGTAGTCTAATTCTTTCCTTCACCCTCAAAAATCATGGAATTTGTAGACTTGGGCTTTTGAAAATGATCCATTTCTCCCATGTAAGTATAAGAAAGTGCCTTTATGATGAGTCAAAATTTACTTTCATTATTTTATTTTATTTTTTTGGAGTGGCCCTCGATATTTTTTCGATATATCATTTTAACTTTACTGAACACATAAATAAGATCTAAATATTAAAAATAATTAAATAATTTACTAAGTGTCAAAATTTAATTAAAAGGATAACCAACAAAACATAAATATGGAAGAGTAGATCATGATTCAAAAACATTTGGGCTTATGTTGGAGGGAGGAGAGAAGCGAGAAACAACAGGAATGTAAAGAGAAACATAAAACAAAAAGTAAATTGCTCAAATAATACCCGATTTATTTACAAGGTGACAATTGAATCTTTTTTTTTTTTTAAGCTAAAACATCCTCGAATTTAAAAAAATAAGAATTTGGGAATAAAATTAGGGTTTTTTTTTTAATCTGAGTTGTCGGGGACGAACCCCCTTCCTCCGATCACAAAGAACCAAATCAAAAAACAAACATAACTTGTTCAAAGGCTACGCAACATGCAAAGGAATTAAAAAGGACTAAAATAAATTGATTAGATAAACGATTAACAAGGATCTCAGGTTTATGCTCATGTCTTTTATGTTATAATGTGTGCGTGAATATATATATATATACATATAAAATAAAAAAGACAACAAAGAGAGAAAGAAACACCATCACCCGTAGGCATAGGCGAATTGCTAAAATACTCATGAAAAGGAGAGTTAAAATCATCATTCCCTTCCCAAATTTTTTCATTAAAGACAACAGCACATTTAAACTATCGTCCATACACAAATAGAATCTTGGTGTGTACTTCAGAACCACTGAGACATTGCTCATCCACGGTGGATAATAACGTGGGATACAAAAAGAGTACCGAGTATGGGATCCAGCATCCGAATCTCATATCCCAAAATCTGTGGTCAATCTTGCAACTCACGACTAAGCTATTTACGCCTATAAGTTGTTAAATATGATTCCAAACTTAATTGGAAAGCTAAGATTTGTGTTCGCAAACCAAGCGCCTTAGACACCAGGCATCGGGAACTGAGTTGTAAGAGCTTCAACCCTGGCCCTCAGATCCGAAACTCGGTCGGCTAAAGGAAAATCGGGTGAAGTTACAAACTTCATGAAGTCTTGGAGCTTCGAACCCGAAACTGATCGTTTGGCATCACGGGTTATTTCAACACCCTCATGAATGAAGTCTGCGATTGTAACGAATTCTCTCTCTGTGAATCCTCTAGTTGTCATTGCTGGTGACCCAATGCGAATGCCACCCGGTACCAGGGCGCTCTTATCGCCTTTGTTTTCAACATAAGCAGGTGTAAGAACAAGAAGAATGTGAAAAGCCAGACATAAAACAGAAACGAACACACGAAAAACTACAGGGAGTTTAAGGAAAATCAGGGATAGGATCAACCAAAGTAGACTCACCAGGTACTGAATTCTTGTTGAGGGTGACGGATAACATGTCAAGAATTTTCTCCACCCGAGCTCCGTCAATACCCTGTTAAACAAAGGAGAGATTGAATTACATTCAAATACTAGAGGATGAAGTCGATGAGAGAGTAGGATTTTTTGCGTGCTATAAAAAAAAGGTTTTATATCTCAAAACACCCTAAAGAGAGTATTATAACTGCATGAAAATGTTCCTACTATACTACAAGTTCTTCCATAAGAATCAAGTACCACCACTACAAGTTGCAAAAAAGAGAGAAAACAAAAAAAACTAACCAAAGGCCTAAGATCGACAAGAACCAGGTGGTTATCACTTCCACCAGAAACTAGTTTGTAGCCCAGTTCCATTAAACGACTGGCAAGAGCTCTACAATTAGAGACCACCTACATGACAGATAAACCATTCAAATGTAGGGCATAACCCTGGACCATGATCAAATAAGGCATTGCGTTACCTTATTCTGGTAAGCTTTAAATTTGGGTGATTGAGCATACTTCAAGCAAACTGCAAGCCCCCCAATAGTGTGATTATGAGGACCACCCTGCATTAAGAACCATATTAGTTTACTATATCCATGTAATTAAAAAAAGGAGTTTCATACCTGGCCATAGAAGAATACTAACCTGAAGGCCTGGAAATACAGCATTGTTAATGGCACATTCTAAGTCAACACCAAGAACAGGGTCTTTCCTGAAGAAAATCATACCGCCTCTTGGACCTCTTAAAGACTGAGGAGAGAGTCCAAGTTTGTCAGCACATTCAGGTCCATACAACCATGAGGAAAATATAGAAGTTGCCGAGTACACGTTAATGTGAGAAAAGGAAAACAATGTCCACATACAGAGAACTGTTAAAAGAATACTGTTCCCTAGAGATGTCTTTACACAAAAATCAAAAGATACAAAACCATACACCTTAAACAAAGTGGGAACTTTGTTTTCCAAAGCAAAGTAGAGCACGTATTCATTTCCAGGTATACCTTGTGTGTTGTTGTTGTCACAATATCGCAATAGTCGAAAGGATCTGCAACCACAGAAGCTGCTACAAGGCCACTAATGTGAGCCATATCCATCATCAAGAAAGCATCAATAGAATCTGCAATCTGCCAAACAGCGAAAGACATAACTGGTTATTTTTCATAAGAGAGAAAAAGTTCACAGAAACAAAGAACAAGTATTATTTTAGTAGGTGCAACCCAATAGAAATCTAACCTTCCTCATCTGAGGATAGTCAAAATCACGAGGATATGCACTAGCACCGGCAATAATGAGTTTTGGTCGAAAGAGAGTAGCAGATTTCTCAAGCATGTCATAATCAACCAGGCCTGTTTCAAATTTTAAGCACAATAAAGAAAAGTTAAAACTTGCCACCAAACCAATACGTCAATTATTCTAATCTTTAGAAAATATGGTAAGGAGATCACCATAATTTTTCATACTAGTATAACAAAACAAGCACCTGTAGATTCGTCAAGTCGATAAGGCATAGACTCGAAATAAATTGATGTGCCTGAAACTCGTCTTTTAGGCGTCATGAATCCATGTGACAAGTGTCCTCCATGAGGCAAGTCCAAACCCTAAATGATGTACTCAAATTATAAAAATCATGCATTCATTTCAGAGATCACAAATGCTAACAAGACGCTGAACCAACATTAGAAGAACAACTCACCATTATTCGGTCGTGTGGCTTGAGAATTGCCGTGTAAACCTCAAAATTAGCAGGAGAACCAGACAAGGGCTGAACATTAACACCCCATTTCTTTGCATCTAAGCGAAAAGCATCTAAGGCCCTCTTTTGGCACAGAATCTCAAGCTCATCAATGTACTCATTGCCTCCATAGTACCTGGCATGTAAGATATATTTAAAGGACTAAATTCAACGTTGATCATAAAACTTGATAGAAGTCTCTGTTTAAGCCCCATATGTCAAAAGTTTTCTAAGACTAGCAGCAAGAACTTTAATCAAGATTCAAGAGTAATCCTAGGTCTCCCAGTTCTTTAACCATATTTTTGATGCCAAATGACACGGTTGTTAAGTTGTCAATTTTCTATTGATGCTTTCATAAATTTGTATGACAACATCCACCCATCAAAAGTGACATCTAAATTTAAAGCCTCAGTTGGTAATTCACAGTTAGTACACCTAGCATTATTCATAGTCTTTAATGAAGTCCTATAAATTAAAGCTGACTTCTGCAGCAATTCAAATACCATCCTCAAAATTAATCCACAAAAATATACATTATCTTCAGACCTTCGCAAGAACTGATCCTAATATATCTTTTACTCAATATAACCTTCCCAAAGTTATTGTTACATACCATCTACATCCACATATTACAAATACGACTGGTCCTTCCTCAAGACTTAAGCCTCTGTCTATGATATATGTATTTAAATTTTGTTTGGCGGATGTCAGAAGTGGGTTTTACTTTTACCTTTTACCAGGCAAGCCTTCAGAATACTTGTTGGTGAGGCAGGAGCCAACAGTCTCCATAACCGCACGATAAGTAAAGTTCTCGGAAGCAATGAGCTCAAGGCTTTTGAACTGCCGCTCCTTCTCCCTATCGACAATTGCACGCACCTCAGGATCAGCCTCGCTTAGTCCGTAGTCTACAAATCCTATGACAAAATTAACAAAGACAAACAAGTCAAGCCTAATTCCTAAGCACCACACATTTACGCAACAATAGAAGAAGAGGAAAAGCAGTGCTGGCTCAAGGACAAGGCAAGTTAGTCACTTGCTTAAGGCCCATTTTCACCATGCAGGTCATAAATATAATAGTATATAACATATATATTATAATGAAGACCCCTTTTACATATGAGCATTTTATTTTCCCAACGTATTATATGAATCTTTTAGCAAACTTAGTTTTATATATATGTCCTAAAATCAATCCTCATGGATTTCTTTAGCATATTTAAGGGGAAAAAAAAGGACAGAGCGTTCAGGATATTACTAACAAAATTGTAAACTTGAATAATTGAACTTTTTGATGTAAATTTCTTCTCGTTCTTTCAGGATTTATGTATAACTAATCCATATATTTGTAAAACTTGCAAAAGTAATAGACAGATATATTTTCAATTAAAAATTACTTGTAAACTAGAAAATTGGTATCGTTAAAGAACGATTTTGTTTACAAAGAACGCTTCCATTCTCCTTAAAAATGAACGATTTTGTTTAGCGATAAAACTTTTTAGCTGGAGATGAGTTTCAACGATAGAAGAAGAGGAAGAGTTACCGTTAATGGAGTCAGAGGAGGGTGGTCGTCCGGTGAGCAAGGTGCTGCTGGCTTCAACATGAGAAGCTTTGACGGGTTTGAAAGAGGCGGTTTTGAATTGAAAGTAGTTGTGGGGAAAAGGCGTTGCCTTGTTGTTCCAAAGGGGCAATCGGAGTCTTTTCGAGACTGCATAAGAAGAAGAAGCTCCAGCGCAGGCCTGCATATCGGCGGCGACGGGGGGGAGACAAAAACAGAACGGCGCGGCGCAACCCGAGGGGAGAGGAGAGAGTGATTGGGGGGGTTCTCTGTTTTTCTTTCATTTTAGCAGCGTGGATCGGCCATTTTCTTAATTTAGAACGTTTGGGCTATTAACTGACTAAATTGTCCCTATGTGAAATCTGAAAAAAGAAACATATCTGCGTTGTGAAGCATCATCGCTGGTAATCCAATCTATTCAATTAGTGACATTGTTTTTGAAGTTCTATTATCATGTTTTCTGGTGCTCATAATAGGTTATTTTAGACGGGTTTTGGTTTTCTTCTGTATTTGAGAAAACAATTACAACGCAAAGTTAAAACTTAAGCATTATATTATATAAAAGCTTTCTATTATAACAAATTAAAATTTTAAGTTAAAATTTACTTCTCAAACAATACATTAGTTGTTTGTTAGTTTTTTTCTCCCTTGATATAGTAGTTTGAGTTTTGATATAAACCATGAATTGGATGTTTAATAGAATGGTTAAAAACTTTAATTAAAACTGATTTTATTGTAACATATAAGAGTTATATATTGTAAATATTTTTTTATTATATTATATAAAAATTTTATATTATTTATAATTAAAAAAAGAGTTAAAACCACCGCTTTTGTTACACTTCTGAAATTGATACGTTCTATTCAATTGAGGCATAGTACGTTTGTGAGAACTAGTTTATGAACGGTAAAATCGGAACGGTTTCGGTATTGTAAAGATGAATTTTTTTTTGGCCTCCTTTCTTTTTATTTTTCCTTTTTCTTTCTCGAGAATTTAGAAGGGCTCTGGGCCTCTTCTTTTTTTTTGGGCTTTTTTTAAAGCCATGTGGGACTTTTTGTACTGGACCGAGAGTCCACACACTAGACAGTATCTCGTTCACATCACAAAAGAGCTCTTGTTGAAAGGTGGACAGCCTAGGATATAAGTACTGCTCTTCGGTCCTCTAACTAGCCGATGTGAGACTTTTTGTACGTTACACTTAGATATGATTTGAAAAAAATAATAATAATAAAGAAAAAAAGGGGGTGAATAATATTACTTGAATACAAAATCAATAAAAAAAAAAAAAGACACACGTTTGCTATCCATTAATCAGCACAGGCCATGGGATCAACACGGACGTGCGTGCAACAGTTTAAAATGAATTATTATAGAGAATTATCATAAAAAACTTGATAAAATACCATCTTAAAAAACTGACTTGATAATATAAGAACTGTCATTTTAAAGAGATCTGACGATGTTCTAATTAGTTTATCAAATTGTAATATTAAAGTCTTATGAGAGCAATGTTATGTTGATATTTTATAGTACTTTTTTTTTATTTACTTTGTTTTCTCATTTTATAACCTCTCATCACCTTTTTTTTCCTTCTAATTTTCTTTTGTGGTTTTCTTTCCTACCTGATTTTCTTCTCATATTTTTTGTCTTGCTTTTTTTTTTTTTTT